>PVHP010001997.1:0-38000 GCA_004024765.1 Zapus hudsonius | reverse complement strand
TTTACACGGTTGGGCCAGGGCCAGGCAGGGGAAAGATGGACAGAGAAGGGGAGTGCTTAGACCCTCTAGTGAGGCAGTGACTCTTGGGACAGAGACCCTGAGGCTGCTGATTTGGGACTTTGTTGTCACCAATGACCCCCCACACACACCCCTGTCACTGTCTCTGACATGCAAGCCAGTCACTGTCAGCTTGGAGGCTGTTCAAGTTCAAAGTCAGGTTTCTGAAATCCTGAGGACAGCACTGAGTCCCATGAGCTGAGCCTTTGGGGACAGGTCTTAGCTGAAACTCTACAGTCCCCAGAGCCTGCAGAGTCCCCAGGCACTTTCTAGAAGTCTACTATTGCTCCTCTCCCTGGAAAGCCCCACCTGGTGGGGAAGAGGTCCCTGGGCTGCCCACTGACGAGCCTGCTGTGGTTCATACCCACACAGCACAACACCTGCCCCAGCCACATTCATGATCCCCTCCCAGGCTCAGCCAAGTGCAATGGGGTCCCCAGAGCCAACCGCACCCTCCCCTGCCAGGTGGGAAGGCAGGCTGGCACGCCTCTTCCCACTTTATCATATTTGGGAGAAACCTGGACCAATGTCCCTTGCTGTCAACATTTGTGATGGAGAGGTGGGAGGGGCCGTCCCTGAGTGCTCTTATTTTGCAGCCTTTTATAAAAATGCAGCACACTGAGTCCTCACCAAGTCCCTCTACCTGGCAGGCCTGAGCCCAGACAGAGAGCCAGGCCCTGGCTTCAAGGGCACAGGGTTGTGATGGGGATGAGAGAGTATCGAAATCAATGGACACATGCCCCATGCACGTGCCATCTTCAACACAGCCCTCTATGGGCCTGAACAGATTGTCTCCCCTGCTTCTGTTCTCATCAGAACTGGCCCCCGGGGCCTGGGCTACCATCATCAGGCACAATGTTCTAGACCTCTGCCCATGAAGACCCCCTCATCGGCTTGTCTGGCTGCAGAGTCACGTGCCAGTCACTGAGCTCTACACCGTCAGAAGGCCTTTTTACCTACTGGCCACCCCAGCCCACGTCCTAGACACCCTCTAGAACAGCCAAAAGATTATTAGTTCCATTTTGCTGGAACAGAACCCCAGGCCTGGAGCATGCTCCCCATGCGCTCTACCCCTGAGCCACAAACCCTGTGCCTCTAAGGAGCAAATTTGCAAACAGTTCCCAGTGCCCCAGGCCCCTGAGTGTGGGAGTGTGTGTGTGTGTGTGTGTGTGTTTGTGTCTGGAATGGTCCCTCCCTGACAGTGGCCAGGTTCTCTAGCTGCTGATGTGAAAATCACATGTCCTGATCTGCCTGAGGGCCAGACAGTGTAACAAGGCCTGGAGCCAGGTATGGTGGCTCACACCTAATTTAATCCTAGCACTTGTCAGGAGACTGAGGTAAATGGATTGCAATGAGTTCAAGGCCAGTCTGAGCTAGAGACCCTACCATTAAAAAACAAAAACAAAACAGAGCTGGAGAGATGGTTCAATGGTTAAAGGTGCTTGCTTACGAAGCCTGATGACCTGGGTTTGAAGCCAGATGTACAAAGTGGCACATGTGTCTGGAGTTCATATGCAGTGTCAGGAGGCCCTGGTGTGCCTGTACTCACTCTCTGTCTGCTTCTTCTGTCTGTCTGTCTCTCTCCTAAATAAAAACCATGCCTGTTGACAGAGACAAAACGGGAGCCACAGAATTACTTCAGTTTTATGTGGAGAAGACATGGAAACAGCAAATAAAAATGCAATTTTAGAGCCGGGCGTGCTGGTGCACGCCTTTAATCCCAGCACTCGGGAGGCAGAGGTAGGAGGATCATCGTGAGTTCAAGGCCACCCTGAGACTACACAGTGAATTCCAGGTCAGCCTGGGCTGGAGTGAGACCCTACCTCGGAAAAAAAAAAAAAAAAACAAAGAAGTTTTAGGGCTGGAGAGATTGCTCAGTGGTTAAGGCGCTTGCCTGCAAAGCCAGATGACCTGGGCTCCATACCCCTACCAACGTAAAGCCAGATGCACAGTGTGATGCACGCATCTGGAGTTCATTCACTAGCTAGAGGCTCTGGTGCGCCCAATCTCTCTATCGGTCTCTTTTCTATCTTCCTGTTTCAAATAAATAAAAATATTTTTTAAATGCAGTTTTATGAGAAAGTGTTTTTGGTGCCAGATCAGATAGAAAGGGAGGCTGGTTGCTTTTGCCCAGATGAGCCCAGGATATTGGGACTTCCTTCTGTTTCCCAAAGTGCAGAATTCACACTAGCAACTGGGGAGAGCAAACCCGGCTTCTGTGAGCTTTAGGTCCCTGCCTGGCTAGTCACCTCCAGACACACGTCTACAGACTGTTCACCCAGCCCAGCTTCAAATCAATAGATGGAAGGCTAAAACACATTAGGTTATTCAGCCCTGCAGAGGAGAGGGGTCTTGATACCTGCTGGAAGGTGGTTACACAGTGAGGAAGAAGAGCCTCGTTCATGCATGAATGCTCATAGTAGCACGTCAAAGGGTGGCAACTGCCCAAATGTCCATCAACTAACAAAATGTGGTGTATCCACCAAGGCCAAGTGGGGGATGGAGGTAAGAGACTGGGCCAATTGTGAGAACTTGTCTCAAAAACATGAAACAAAACCAAGAAAGGGAAAAAGAAAGAAAGGAAGAAAAGAGAAGAAAGAAGCTTGTGCCGGAGCCATGATAGCTCAGTGGTTAAAGGCACTTGCTTGCAAAGCCTGCCAGCCCAGGTTCAATTCCTCAGCACCCATGTAAAGCCAGGTACAAAGAATGGTGCAAGTGTTCCTTTGCAAGGGCAGGAGACACACACACACACACACACACACACACACACACACACGCACGCATGCAAATAAACTAAAATATTAGAAGCTTGAAACGCACTACATGGTAACCTTAAAAACATGATGCTGAGTGACAGAAGCCAGACACAAAGGCTGCGTATCTCATGACTCCACTGGTGTGGAATGTCCAGAGCAGCAGAGCCATGGAGGCAGAGGATTAGTGGCTCCTGGGGGTGGGGGGTGGGGAGGGCAGGGGTGGGAGAATGACCACTAGTGGGGGCTGTTTTCCAGGGCCACAGGACTGTTCTGGATCAAGACAGAGGTGTGGGTACATAACACTTTAAACATGCTAAAAGCCACTGGTCTGCACCCACCCACCTTCCTTCCTTCCTTCCTGCCTTCCTTCCTTCCTTCCTTCCTTCCTTCTAGCTCTCTCTTTCCTTCCTTCTTTTTCTTTCTTTCCTTCTTTATTTCTTTTTCTTTTTTTTGGACTCAGTATCTTACTGTGTAGCCTAGGCTGGCCTGGAACTCCAGACTTTACTTCCTTAACCTCCTAAGTGCATACAGGGGTGAGTACAAATGTTTTTGTTTGAAGCCTGGTGTGGTGGCACAAGCACTCCAGAGGCAGAGAGAGGTAAGAGGATGGCCATGAGTTCGAGGCCACTCTGAGACTACATAGTGGATTACAGGTCAGCCTGGACTAGAATAAGACCCTATCTTGAGACACGCACGCGCGCGCGCGCGCGCGCGCGCACACACACACACACACACACACACACACACAAAGTTTTTGTCTCAAGAATTCTAATTTAGCTTCAAATTCCCTATGTAACAGAGGATGACCTTGAACTCCTGATCCTCCAACCTCTATCTCCCCAGTGCTGGGTTTAGAGGTGTGTGCCACCAAGGCCTACTAAAAGGATTCCTTTGCAGTAGGTGTTTTCCAGAGGATTCCAACAGATTCACAAGATCTGGAAACTCCCCCATCAGCCCGTAGGCACTATGAGTTTGGTCACCAGAGAGCCGTCATGTGCAGTGCAACCTATCTCTGCCCCGTGGGCACACACAGCCACAAAGGGCAGACACACAGGAGCAGTGTCAGGATGCAACTCTGAGCCCTCCAGCTGGAGGAGGCAGGATGTCCCCTCCCTCCCACTGAGCCCCTCAGAGCTGCGGGTCCCCCACCGCAGGACCACCCTTACCTCCTGGAGCTCCATGCAGCTGGAGGTCCTGACACTGCACACCTGTCTCTACATAGGGCCTGGAGCAGCCCCTGCCACCCGGCCACCTGCTGCAGAGTAGACAGCTGTGGCCTGGGAGACAGGCCCAAACAGCTTAGGCAGGGTCAGTAGGAACCCAGGCAGGTGGGAGGTTAGTGAATATCAGAGGAATAAACCCCTGTCCCCATGATCTTGAGTGGGAGTAGATCCTAAGGGGGAGAGCTTCACGAAGGGACTCATCACACTCCGTGTGTACACTTCTGCCTCTGAACTAGCATCCTGGTGTCCCCTGCACAGTGCCCCAGGAGAGACCCTATTTTGTAAAGATGAGCTGTTTGTACTCACAGGTGAAGGGATTTTCTCTCTGCCTCATCAGCTGGCTCAGAGGGAAGGGGGCCATACCCAAGACCCTTCCCTGGCCACCCCACAGAGATAGCCACTGGATCCTGAAGACAAGCCTGGGGCTCAGAACAGATCTGCATGGTGGGACAGGGAGTCTGGGGCCCTCACAACATCTAAGAGTCCCTCTTACTTTGGTCTCAGCATCCCTACACTACAGTCTCCTTTGCAGGTTTAAGAGCTGGCTGACCGAAGGCCAGGCAGGCCTGTGATCTGCTCACGCGAGACTCCCTCCTCACACTGGCATTTGCATTGGCCAAGGGCCCACGACGGGACCCAGAACTGCATACTGCTTGCAGACTTCCAGGGGGCCTGGAGATGCTACCAGTATCATGGGCTACAGACCTATAGACAGTGGGCTGGGCTTTGAAACGCACAGGGGGTCCTTTGCTGTTCTTACTTTTTTTGGCGTGTGTATGCATACATGTGTGTACAAATGAGTGCATCCTGTGCACATGTATGCAGAAGTCAAAAGAGGACATTAGGGGCCCTCCTCTCTCTCTCTTCTACTTTATCTCCCTGAAACAGGGAATTTTGGAACTCACCATTTTTGGTTACACTGACTGATTAGTGAGCCCCATTGATCCTCCTGTTTCTGCCTCCACCCTGCTCAGTCTCAGGGTTACAGGTGTGCATGGCTTTTTATGTGAGTGCTGGGGATCATACTCAGGCCCCCAACAAGTGCTCTTACCCACTGAGCCATCCCTCCAACTCAAACCGTCTTCTAGAACTGGTGTTTATTTTTTTTTCTTTTTTTTGAGACAAGGTTCCACTGTGCTGTAGCCCAGGCTGCCCTCAAACTCACAATCCTCCTGCCTCAACCTCCTGAGTGTTGGGATTATAGTCTGTTGTAGTCAGGGTTTTTTTGTTTGTTTGGTTGGTTGGTTTTGGTTTTTCGAGGTAGTGTCTCACTCTAGTCCAGGCTGACCTGGAATTCACTATGTGGTCTCTGGGTGGCCTTGAACTCACAGCAATCCTCCTACCTCTGCCTCCCGAGTGCTGGGATTAAAGGCGTGTGAGACCACGCGCGGCTTGCTGTAGTCAGTTTCACACCCAAAGGAGACACAGTTCAGAGGAAGAAGGGGTTGATTTCAGCTTACACTTCCATCAGTGGTGGAAGCAGAGACTCCATCACCTTCTAGCAAATACCTCAAGGAACAAGTTCAAAGGGGCAGGAAGCAGTAGGGACCCCCCTGCCCAAGCTCAGATGGCTCTGCATACCTTTGGGCTGGAAATTCGAGCAGACCCCAACACACTTTATAGCTGTACTCTAGGACCCAACCCCAGTGACACCTCCTCCTGCCAGATGGCTGGACACCCAAGCTGAATAAAACACCTGCGGGGGACATACATGCAAACTACCACACAGGCTTACACCTTCGCACTCGAAGAAAAGCTTTCTTCCGCCACCCCTGATTCCCGGCATATGTCTGGGTTAATTATCCACTGCCTATCATTAAAGTCCCAAACTGTCACCTTCAAATCCAAGTGGCCTTTGCTCACAAACTCCAGAAGCAGTGCATACAGGCAACAAGTCCCCGATGGCCCCAGGAGATGACCCTCAGCCTGCCTGGAGAGGCAGCCCTTGGGACTGCAAGGTCAAGGCCGGGCCTTGTCCCTGCCAGCTCAAGGCAGCTGCAAGGAGGCTTTGACACCTGTCCGCTGGTATGTTTATGTCTTTATAATAATTTGGTGTCGCCGACTGAAATAATCAAAGAGGAAAGGTTAGGCTTAAGTCGTTTCTCCACGGGAAGTTCTGCATGACCAGTTTCTGGCCAGCTGCCTGGCGTGCACGGGGCCTCAGGCAAAAGGC
The DNA here is from genome assembly GCA_004024765.1 of Zapus hudsonius. Lineage (NCBI taxonomy): Eukaryota > Metazoa > Chordata > Mammalia > Rodentia > Dipodidae > Zapus > Zapus hudsonius. The sequence goes on along the minus strand of PVHP010001997.1, from coordinate 31,791 downwards.
TGGCTGTGGAGGCTGCTATTCCACTGGCATCCTTGCCTCAGTTTCCCCTGTGAGCTTAGGCTCTGCCTTTCCCCAGGAAGGTCTTCACTTGCCCCTGTTAGCCTTGTGTTCCACTCCCACCGGAAGCACCTCTTCCTTACCTGCAACCCAGGCGGCCACTCGTCTCTCTTGGGTGACTCCATATCACCTCCATTCTCCCTATTGCTCCACTGAGGCCTGGTGGACACTAAAGGCTGCTTTCCTGCTGTCTGTCCTCCAACAGCAGGAATCGTCTAGGTCTTACGGGCAGGTGCCTCCCTCCCTTGCCCACTCAGGATCCTCAAGGCAGGTCCTCATCAGTCACCACTCATAGGACCCCACACTTGAAACCCACCCTTGCATTTCTAATCTCCACCCGACACCCCCATGGCAGGCATTCTGAAAGTTTTCAGCCCTTCTCCCTCTAGGGGTTTCCTCAACTGTGCTCAAGCCTCTGCCAGGGCTGGTACTTTTCCCGGCCTTTCCCCACCAGCAGCTCCCCTCTTCCTGCATGTGTTGACATTAAAAAAAACCCAAATCCCACCTTCTCCAAAGGGACCTTTGGATGAAGCTGGAGCTGAGCCCTGCAGGTCTCTTTGGTGTCATACTTCCTACATGTGCTCAGAGACCAGGCACAGAGAGGATGCAGCCTACACAAGTGTGCCCCAAGAACCCTGTCAACCCCACGGAACTGACATCAGTTCACAATGTACACTGGCTCATGTACCCCAAGACAAAGCAGTGAACCATGGGTTCAGGAAGCTCTGATGTGCACACAACGCCAGGATCTGAGGTGACTCTTATCTCCCTAGCTTTGGGGGTGTCCCTGCTGGGTCTAGGACCATAGGAAACCAGACGCCAGACTGCTGTTCTTTACTGTCTCCCGGATCTTAAAAAGCCATGCACAGGGCTGGGGAGATGGCTCAGTGGTAAAAGCACTTGCTGGCAAGCATGAGGACCTGAGTTTGATCCCCAGCACCCATGCATTAAAAAAAAAAAATCAGGCATGGCCTAAAACTTCAGAGGTGGGGGAGGGGGAGAGGAACAGAGAGAGACAGGAAGATGGTTGGCACTTCCTGTCTAACTGAAAACTGGGAAGCTCCAGGTGCAGTGAGAGACTCTACTCAGGGAAATAAGGTGGCCTCCATGTGTGGGTGCACCGGGTGCATGGATCTGTACATGTCCGTGCACATAACACACACACACACACATGCACACATGCATGCACTCACACACACGTGCACACACATGCACACATGCATGCACGCACGTGCACACACAGCCCCCCACAGCACTGGAGCTCTCAGCTAACACTCTGGGTATACTTAGCACTAACCACAGTTCCACACACCCTGACTGACAGATGGTTCAACTCTCCAGGGAGGGAGGCCTCTGCTTCCCACCCTCTGGAAACGTGCCTGGCTAGCCATTCGAGCTCCAGGTAAGCACAGCACAGCCCGGCTCAGGAGTTCTATTCCTGGCTCAGCCAAAACTGCTCTATGACCTTGGCAAGTCCCCACGAGGCTCTGTCCCCATCCATCTGAGCACTCCCATTAATAAACCAAGCTGGTACCTTAAAAGCAGGATGCTCTTCTAGCTGTGTTGTCTGGGTGGGCTCAAGGACCCGATGCCACCTCAGAAACCACAGGGCTAGAAGGTCACAGCTCTTGGGCCCATCCGTGAGGGCTGAGCAGGCCTCTGTCACAGGGGAATGGCTTCCACTAGCGCATTAGTGGGAGGAGGCATATGGAGATCTTTGCCCACCCACAGCTGGGTGACATCCTCACCTGTATGCCCAGTGACAAGCCTATGCATGTCACGAACAGATGGGAACAGATGGGGACCTCTGGAGGAGGAGGAGGAGTGGGAGGGTCCCCAGAGCCAAATGTCTCTTATTTTCTCCAATGGCTGATGGGACAAAGAGGCTTGTGGCCCAGGTGGCAACTAGGTTGGCAGGTCACCTGCACGACTGCTCTGTGGCCAAGAATCCTGGGTTATGCCAGCAAGAACCCAAGGCCATCAGCCAGCTTGCCTCGCTCAGCACCCAGGAGGTCCAGGGTTAAGCCTGGACGAGATGCCCTCAAACCACCCCACTCTGTCTGCGTGGGCACCTCAGAACCACACAATGACCCCCCTCCCCTCCCTCTGCCATCTGACTGGTGGCAATGAACCTCTTTTAAAAATTAATTTCAAGTGATTTCTTCTCCCCCGCCTCTCTCCCCAACAGGACTCCAGGCAGCATTACGAACTTCTGATATGGAGACGTGTTTATTATTTTTATGGTTTCTCCAGGAAGCTCACAGTAACTGGAAGGGGGAATTATATTCAGAGAGAATCGGGTCCCCGGAGTAAGCCAACATTATTCATTTAACAACTTCTATCGGTGCCCGGAGATGAGAGTGGGCCGTACCCCAAAGACGTCTCCTGCCGTTACCAGGAGATTTAATTCACAACATCCAAGGAAAATGATTAAGGCAGGAAAAGGGAGGGTCTAGCCCAGGGGTACTGTGGGTACCGGGCCTTGGCAGTTTCTGGTCCCCATCTCTGCCCAGCTATCCCAGTGAGCACCCTCGGGCTTTGTCACTCACTGTAGGGGCAAACCCAGCTCAGGTTGCCCCTTTTATGTCCCCTCAGGGGGCACTCTCCTGGCCTTTGCTGGGATTCTTGCAGTGGCCTGGGAAGCCTGGGGTCCAGGCACAGGGGATCAACTGTCCCCGCTCAGCTATGTGAGAGCTGGCGCTGTCTTCTGCATGCTGTGAATCAGCCCAGCTATTCCTGAAAGATCAAAGTTGGCTTTTAAAGTGCATCTTGGGTGGCAGGACACAGCAGGCAGAAGCCAGGCCGAGGAGGGAGGGAGGGTGCACCCATGAAAGCTGATGCTGTAGACTGGCCAGGGTAGGAGGGTAGGCCTGGGGGCCAGGCTGCCCACCAAGCAGCCATGCAGAGCACACAGGGGCCGGAAGCTGGAGGCCTCCTAAAGGGCTTTCCTATAATATGAAAGAAAACTTGGGGCCTCCAACCCTGCCTACCTTTTTAAAAAATATATTTTATTTATTTGAGAGAGAGAGAGAGAGAGAGAGAGAGAGAGGCAGAGAGAAAGAAGAAAGAGAGAATGAGAGCGCCAGGGCTTCCTGCCACTGCAAACAAACTCCAGATGCATGTGCCACCTTGTGCATCTGGCTTTAAGTGGGTACTGGGGAATTGAATCTGGGCCCTTGGGCTTTACAGGCAAGTGGTCTTAACCACTAAGCCATCTATCTGCCCCCCTCCCCAATCTCCTGGCTGCCTTCTGAGAGAGGAAGAAAAGAAAACCAGGCCAAGCAGAGGCAGGAGGAAGAAAAACTACCTCTCCTGTAACTGTTAGAGAGGCTCTTCCCTGGCTCTGTCCAGTGGCCGGTTCTCAGAGTACACGAGTCATTTTCACATCTGACACTAGCCCAAGGCACATTAGTCCTATCCCTGGTTCCCTGTCTAACATCTCAAGAGTTGGCAGGATCCCCTCCAACTGCCCCCAAATCTCATCTAGGAAGACCAGAGATGTCAAGTGATGTCAAGTCACACAGCAGCACAGAGATGATAATTGAAATGTGAGTCCCAGTTCAGTCGTTTCTCCCCTTATCAGGAGAATCCAGAAAGGTCTGGCCTAAAACCAGTAACTGGCCTGAGGAAGACTCACCTCGGATTATTATATTAGTGGCTTTTCCTTGCTGGGACAAAATACCTGACAAAAATCAGTTTACAGGAGAAAGGGTTTATTTCAGCTTATAGTTTATGGTGGCGGCAGCTTGAAGCAGAGCTGGTCACATTCAGCACAGTGAGGAAGCAGACAGAAATAGATGCTGGTACTTAGCCAGCTCTCTCTTTTTAAAATCAAGACCACCCTGAGACTACATAGTGAATTCCAGGTCAGCCTGGACTAGAGCGAGACCCTACCTCGAAAAACCAAAAAAAAAAAAAAAATTCAATTTCAGGGTGAGAGAGATCCCTCAGTGGTTAAGGCACTTGCCTGCAAAGCCTATCGACTCTGGTTTAGTTCCCCAGTACCCACGTAAAGACAGATACACAAAGTGGCGCGTGTCTGGAGTGTGTTTACAACAGCCAGAGGTCCTAGCGCACCCATTCTCTCTGTCTCTCTTCTCTATCACTCTCTGCTTACAAATAAATAAAAAACATTTTTAAAAAATTAAGTGTCTATAGTCATATGTAGGCTTACACACAGAATGTCTGAAGATTCTAGAATACAGCCTCAGAGAGTTTGGACCCCAGATGCTATCCAAGGAGGCTTCTGGAATGTTCTTGTATACTAGAGGCCATGGGTGCCACCACTCCCTGGTAAATTGCTTTAAGGCTTTATCTGTCAAGTCAGTAAAGGGCTCTGTGGGCAAAGATCTCCTCACAGGGACCATCATGGGGGCTCAGAAAGAGCAAATACATCCTTCCCTCAGGTGGGGCAGGGGCAGGAGAGGAGGCCGAGCCCTGTGGAGCAAGCACCAGGAATAGACAGATTTGTGGGTGGGTAGGTGGATAGACTAGTAGATCAACAGGGAAGTGATGGATGGAAGGAAGGGTGAGTCACGAATAAAAGGAAGGAAAGACGATAGGAAGCATGAGTTTGAATGGATGCATGGATGTGTGGGTGATAGAAAAACACAGAAATAATGTGACATTCCCAAGACCCAGCTGCTTGCCTTAGAGGTTATCCCCAGAGCACCTGTGGGTCTTGGGAGGGAAGACCCTCGTGCTTCTGAAGCAACGACATGTGTCCCCAGGGGCCCGAAGCCAGGGGCGCACTCACTCCTGGCTAGCTCTCTAAGTCTCATGGCTGAGGGGGAGATGGGGTGGGAGGACTTGAGCACCGACAGACTGTCTTCTATGGAGTTAGGAAGGAGACCTGGAGAGAAAGCTAGCTTCCTGGGTCCTTCTGCATGCATGCGCTTGAAGGCCCCAGTCATCCAGGCCAAGAGAGGAGTGTAAAAAGCAGGAGATAGGGGGGGTCACTGGCAGGAAGCAGGAAGTCTGGGGAGGACCTTTGGGGCAAGCAGGTGCACTGTGGGGCCTCGGTGCCCATCTGTGCTCAGCTGAGTCAGGAGCGTGGTCTTCAAAGGCTCTTCCCACCTAATGACTCTTCCCCCCAACACAGCTCAGCACCCACCAGGATGCACTGAGTCTCCAGTGGTGTGTTCCCCAAGGCTTCACCCCATCTATCCTTTGATCTTAACAAGACCACTGCCCAGGACTTGAAATAAGAAACTTGCTCTGAGAGCTATAGAAACTTGTTCAGGTCCCTCAGGGAGGGTGGGCCCCTCAGGGACAGTTTCCAAAACCCACGAGAGTAGAGGTTCTAGAAAGGAGCTAGATGACAGAGTAACACAGACATGAATGAATGAATGAATGAGCCCATGTCTGAGTGGATGAGTGACCGAGAACAACTGGAAGTGATCCTGGTGTCCAGGGGGCTCAAAGACCAGAGGAAGGACAACCTGAATGGCAGGAAGCCCCCAGGAAAGCCTGGCCAGGCGATCAGCCAACCCACCATCCTCATTTCCCAGGGGACTCGGCTCACAGATGGGCCTGCAGCGTGGAGAGAAAGACGCTTCCAGGGAGCAGCAGATGGGCGATCTGACCGCCGTGGGCAGGGAGGTCTGCTGGCTCTAGCCCTGCCTGCCTTGTGAGCCCCTGGGAGTGGACCCAGGCCATGCATAGGCACCTCCTGCCTGGCCTGTGATTCCTCAGACCCCAGGCAGGCCAGCCCCCCTCTCCCAGCGGTCCTGGCTGCCTCCCTTCCCAGAGAAGCCAGATCTGTCTCTCTAGCACATTAACCAGGCAAGGTGATGAATGGTGGATGTGGGAGAGAGAGAGAGAGAGAGAGAGAGAGAGAGAGAGAGAGAGAGAGAGAGAGAGAGAGTCCAGCAACGGGGCGATTTTCCAGGCTGGGCTTGTGAGTCCCCCGCACTCAGCCCCCTCCGCCTCTGAGAGGGAGCAGCAGCATGAATCTGTCCTCAGAGCCACATTGTTCCGGCCAGAAGAGGGACCAGGCCCAGCAGATGGCAGGTGTAACAAAAGCAGCTTGCTGTGGCCAAGCCAATTATTTATCTAATTATGATTTACCACTTAACCACATGATCTTTCTGCAGAGTTGTGGGCAATTAAAACCAGGGTGACTGTGTGGATTATGCAAATGGGCTGCAACCCAGCAGAATAAAATTGGAGATTAGACATTCACACAGGCTCTGCGGGGCCTGGGGCAGGGCCTGGGGGGGAGTGGGGCAGGGAGGGAGGTAGTGGAGGGTTAGAGAGGGCTGGACTGGGGTTCTGCTGGGGACAGGGGAGGGGTAGTCTCTTCCTGGCTGCTCCCTAGATGACATCAAGGCCCCTGGGAGGAAAATCATCGAGGCATCTGGTCTGAGGGCTCATTCGAAAGCCTGGTGTCGCTGAGGTCTAAACTGAGTTCTCTTCTGACTGAAGCAACTGTGAGCCAGCTGCCAAGGTCATGGGCGGCCACCACCCCAGCATGGCTGGGCAGCTCCGAGTGGAGGAGGGGAAGGGATCCAAGGCACTGGTAACTGGCCCTAAGTTTGTCTAACACAGGGAGCCCAGCCTGTATCGTTCTGGGAAGTTGTCTTATTTACCACTGATGGTCACATTTAAGGCCCAGCCATAGCAATCCTTTTCGGCAGCCCCCCACAGGTGGGTGGCCTTCACAGCCTGTGCCGAGTCCCCTGGGTGCCTGCCCACTGAGGGCAGGGCTAGGAGTTCTAACCATAAGCTTGGCCGATGCCCAGCTAGGGAACACCTGTCTGGGCAGACAGTGAGAACAGGCTTGTTTCTGTAGCTGACAACCTCCACAATGGCCCACCCAGTAGGTCAGGACAGCCATGGTTGTTGGTCTGAGCTCCATGGCCAGCCATACTGTGTGACCACAGCCAGGTTGCTTGTGGTCTCTGAGCTCAGAGATGATGGGCCTGACTTCCTTGCAGAGTGGGGTGACACTCACAGAGTCTCAATGCCATCCAGGTGTCCCTGAGCTGGCTGAGCGGGGTAGGGGAAGGGGCTGGATCTACCAACATGCAGCATCGGAAAGCTATGAGTACAGCCTAACACAAAATCTTTTTTTAATTCATTTATCTGCAAGCAGAGAGAAAGGAGACAGACAGGGTGGGTGCATCAGGGTCTCCAGCCACTGTAAACGAACTCATATGCATGCACCATTTTGTGTATCTGGCTTTACATGGGTATGGGGAATCGAACTCAGGTCCCTTTGGCATTGTAGGCAGGCGCCTTAACCACTAAGTCATCTCTCCAGCCTGAAACACAACACAAAATCTTAAACGTACTTAAAACATTATAAGATTATTTTGTTTGCTTTCTTTCTTTTTTCTTTTCTTTCTTTCTTTTTTTTTTTTTTTTTTTTTTTTTTTTTTTTTTTTTTTTTTTTTTTTTTTTTTTTTTTTTTTTTTTTTTTTTTTTTTTTTTTTTTTTTTTTTTTTTTGTAACTTGATTTTGTGTTTCTGGAGCATGAACTTTGTAGATAATGCCATGTTGCAATGTCAAAAGGCTGGACACTCCTGAGAGAGAGGAAGCCAGTGGAAGACTCAGAGCTGCCAGTAACGCTAATAACAACAGAAGTTTCCAGAACCTCTGTGCTTTGTGTGCTGTCTGTGTAGGATAGGCCCAACTGATCAGTGGCTGGTAGGTGCTGGTCTGAGGCACAGAGAGGGACTGTCACCTGCCTAAGGACATACAGCTAGGATTTTTTTTTTTTTTTTTGAGGTAGGGTCTTGCTCTAGCCCAGGCTGACCTGGAATTCACTCTGTAATCTCAGGCTGGCCTCGAACTCATGGCGATCCTCCTACCAGCTCCTGAGTGCTGGGATTAAAGGCCGTTAAGGTTTTTGTTGTTTTTTGGTAGAATGTTTATACATTCACGCCCATGCCTTCATTTACTGCTGAGGAGCCCCTGAGATGCCAAGCCCTGAGCCAGAGGCTGAACATGAAAACCAACATAAGAGCAGGTTCCCCAAGAGACTGCATCATCTGGAGGGGTATTCTGGGATATGCTTTGCCTAAGTAGACATGTGAGGCACCTGTGTCATGTCAAGGCCAAGAACAGAAAACCCTGCAGGTACATGGGGGCTCTTCTCCCAGATGGTAGACTGGCCACAGGCACTTCTGGCCTCAAGCTAACAAGAGGTAACCTTAAAACCAAGCTTTCATTCCCCCACAACTCTGTGAGGGTTCAATAGCCACATGAAACACCAGTGGTTATTGATCTAGGCACCATAGATCTAGAACATTCTAGAGGGGATAGAGGTACGGTACACTCCTACAAGGATACATTCTTGACTATCTTGCCCAGATAAATCTCTAACACTCTCAAAAGCTCCAGACACACAGGATACCCCAAATTCTGACAACATCTGGGGTCTCTGACCCAGGTGCCCCTTTCTTAATTCTACACCCACACTATGCCCACAGCAACAGAAGAAAGACAAGATCATACCAGCCTCCCTGGAGGGGCACAATAGGGGATGAGGGGTGCCCTCTAGGACATGGGCCCCTTGAAGGCCAGGATCTCTGTCACACACTAGGTTTCACACTCATTTACACACTCACCCTCCAGGCTTCATAAATTGTATTCCTTTCCAGATACCAGGTGGAGTTTTCCAGAAAGTCCCACCCAGACAGTATCAGATCCACCAGGTCCCACCCACCTAGTGTCTCAACACACTGGGTGGGCCCTGCCCACTCAGCATCCTAACCACACCAGATCCTTCCCACCCAGAACCCAGAGGCCTCAGGCCCTCACTCAGCCTCAGTGGAGGGAGCTGGGTCCGCTCATGCAGGCAGGCCAGCAAAAGCTCTGATGGCATCCAGGGTCTTACCATCTCACTCCCAGGGCTGAGAGAAGCTGGTGGGGTGTACAATGCCCTCAACAACACAGCCTGAACCACGGGAACCAGAAGAGTAAGGCAGGCATGCAAGGTCCCAGGCAGAAAGAAGGCACCAGGGCCCACTTGTACCTAGCTTTCTGTAGGCCGGCTCCGTCCCAGGTTGTGGGTGTACCCATCCAGAAGGGAAACTGGGGAGTCCATGAGGTGAGGGGCTGCTTCTTTCTCCCCCCACCCCTGTCCCATTCATAACCCCCAGCTGACCTCAGGCCGCATGGATGTGTGCAGCTTGCAAAGTCGGGACACAATGCCTCCCATGACCCTCCTCATCCAAAGGTCACAGGCAGGGTCATCAATCTAGGGACATGAGAAAGGTCCCGGCTCTGCCAGCTACATGCAATGGAGGAGAGACTCCTTAATGACCTCCTCTGGGGAGCTTGGCAGCTTACAGGTAGGCAAATTACAGATGAAGTAGCTGAGGGGGTGTGGGGCTCTTGCCTACCATAAGCCTACCCCACACTGGCAATTAGTGCCCCCAAGGCCCAGGCAGGGGCAGCAGGCTCCAGGCGTGGAGCTGCCATGGGGAAGAGGGCAGAGGTCTGCTCATGTCCAGGGCTTCAAAGGCTCTAAGGCCCCCCTCCAGACCTCCAGGCAGGCACTGCACTCTGGAGACACAAGCGGCCAGCGGTAGTGTCTGGTCACACGGCTCACCCAAAGCTGCTGAGAACAGTCTCCTGTCACCACAGGGGCGGGCGTAGCCACAGTTCTCCTGGCCTCTGTAGAGGTCAGGTGGCTGATCACAGAGGGGTACTAGTCAACAGTGGTCTGGTAAGGCTAGGGCTGAGGCCAGCTGGATTGTGGGTCCAGTGCAGGAAGGCCTCGGAAGAAGTGGGGGGTCAGGCGAGGCAGGGCGCTAGTTACTGCACATGAAAGAACCGAACCTCCACATTAGGGCCACAAACACAGACCCCATTTCCCAGCCCTGGGGCTCTTAACACTCCTCCTCGGGCCTCTGATCTATAAACCAACAAGGGGGCCCAGGAACTCCCCTGGCCTCTAGCTGGGGACTGAAGGTAGATGCCACTGGCCCATCCGTAAGACCTGGCAGGTGTGTGGTAGCCCCTCCCCCCAGCGCATCACACATGCTGACGCCCATCCATTCAACTATAACGTATTTTATGAACATGCAGATGGTACGGCCAGGGCCGGGGGGAAGGTTCTACCTTGGGGTAAGAAATTAACGCTGGCGAATAGCAATCACTGCATGTATTTTCATTTTCCTAATACCAGCACCATCTGCTAGCAATCGGGGCTCCGCGCCGCCATTTCCCCCTTTATTTCTCCCATCCGCTCTTTTTTTTTATTTATTTAATTTTTTTCATTTTCTGCAGCAGGCCTCTACAGACACTGGTGGGGGGTTGAGTCAGCAGATCAGAGAATCCCAGATGAGAAAAGTCCCCTGTGCCCCAGTACTGTACCACCTCTGCCCCAAGCAGAAGGCCATCCTGACACACACACCGGAACACATGAATCTAGCAGCCAGGAGAGTAGTCCTGAACCAACTCTCCCTGTGTGTTCTGGGGTCGTGTGATTTTAAAAAAGCTACATCCAGCCCCTGGCAGCTGGGGGACACTTATTTCTCCCCTTGATGCTTCCTGGAAACCTTTAAGATCAAAAGGGAGCTACTGGAGGATTGGAGAGATGGCTCAGTGGTTAAGGCACTTGCCTCCAGTGCCTAAGGCCCAGGTTCAACTCCCTAGTACCCACATATGCCAGACCCACAAGGTGGTGGCCCTGGCGCCCTCGCCCTCTCTTTCTTTCTCTGTTTGAAAATGAATAAATAAAATATTTTAAAAATAAATAAATAAATAAAAGGGAGCTACTGCGCCCGCATGGTGCTTGAGCTTACCAGGGTGGGAGGGTCTTCAGGCATGAGGCTGGGGGTCAGTGGAGTTGGAGGAGATGGGGGTCCGAGGAGCACAGGTGTGAGCTGGGGCTGGGCTGGCATGGGGAGGTGGGAGGGATGCTTTCCATGTGCAAAGCTAGGCCCAGCTGCACGCTTGGCCATGAAGCCTGGCGGTCAGACAGCTGAGGTGGCCCTGCTCCCAGGAGGGTGGGAACCCTTCCCAGGAACCAACATAAGGTATCTGATCGAGGGTGCTCTGAGCACCTTGAAGTCTCAGGGTCCACAGCAATTTGACAGAGGCCTGGAGTAATTCATGCTCCAAAACCAAGAGACACCCCCCCCCACACACCATGTCTCAGGCAATGGCAATGCCACAGACTGAACATGGCCCCCAAAATCACATGCTCAAGTTCAAACCCCTGGGGTCTGACAATATGAAAATAGGGTCCTTGGTATTGACACTAAGGCCATTCTGGGGTGGGTGGGCCCCAGTGTCCGTCCTTATAAATAGTGGAGATTAAGACCCAGAGGGATGACCATGTGAGCCACAGAAGATGCCAGGTAGAGCTGGAGCAGGGCCTGCCTGGGCAGCTCCTTCCCTTGAAGCCCAGAGCAACTTCCTCGTGGAGGCTGGGCCTCCGGGGTGGGAACCGGGCACTCAGTTCTGCCATCCATGTGCCCAGAGGTAGTTCTGTTAGCCCCAGCAGGAACAGCTGGCCAGCCCTAGCCTTCATCCACATTTGAAACCCTAAGCTTCCAACCTGGCAGGCTAGGAGGCTGCATCTGAGCTGTCACACCTCACAGGTGACTGGCGGGAAAATATTATTTTGAGATGGGGGTGGGTGGGTGGGGTATCTCCCTATGTAGACTAGGCTGGTCTTGAACTCCTGATCCTCCAGCCTCCAACTCCTTTAGTACAGAGACTACAGGCTTGTGGACACACACACACACACACACACACACACACACACACACACCCCGGCTGGAAATTTACTATTGATAACAACACCATCTGTGTTTAATTCTTGCAAACTCCCATCTCCCACTGTGACGCAGGTTCTCCCCTGCCCCCCCCCCATGTTACAAGTAAGCAAGTGACACACAGAGGTTGAGTTCCTTGCCCAGCGTCACACAGCTAATAAGGAGCAGAAGTAGGAAGTGAACCCAGATAGTCTGGCTCCCAGTTGCATTCCTGAGTGCAATCAGCCAGGACCAGGAGCCTGGCATGAAAGCCCTCATTGTGCATGGCTGTCAGATTTACACAGGAGACCCAAGGAGGGAGAGACCTACCCCAGGTCACAGGGGACAAAGACATTGGGAGGGTTCCAGACTGGAGTTGGGACAGGGCAGGAAGACACCCTAGAATCAGTGACAGGCAGCAAGAGCCTGGAAGAGCTGCTGGGGATCCTGGAAGCGCCTGTCCTCAGAGGCACCAGAGCCACTTGGTCTCTGCCATCCCTGGGGATCAAGAGCCCAGCATGGTGCCTGGAAACCAAGGACCCGCTTTCCAGTGCTCTGCAGTCTGCAGCCCTCACAGACAACTGCAGGTGGGCTCTGCAAGCATCAAAGGTTAAGAGTGCCCCTCCCTACTTTTTATTTATTTATTTGTGTGTGTGTGTGTGTGAGAGAGAGAGAGAGAGAGAGAGAGAGAGAGAGAGAGAGAGAGCACCAGAGCTGCAAACAAACTCCATGTGTACGTATACATTAGGCATTTGGCTTTACCTGGGTAGTGAGGAATAGAACTCAGGCCAATAGGCTTTGCAAGCAAGTGCCTTGAACCATTGAGCCCTCTCCCCAGCTATTTTCCCCCTTTTTCAAAAGGATCCTTGTAACTTTGTATAGAGTCTCCTATAGAAGTGCTATGCAAGCCAAGGATGACCTTGAACTCCTGATTCTCAACCCTCCACCTCCTGAGCGCTGAGATTACAGGCCCATTTCACCACACTGGGTTTATGCCGTGCTGAGACTCAAATCCAGGGCAAACACTCTACCAACTGAGCTGCATCCCAAGCCCCTCCTGGCAACCTTCCTTCCCCAAAAGCCAAGGGTCGGTGCAGACTCAAGGTTGGGTATGGAGGTGGGAACAGACACGAGGCAATCCTGGATGGGTCTGTGAGGCCCTCACAGCTGATCTCTGAACTGGAGTGCTCAGGGCAGGGACTCCAGACAGCCTCACGCTGGCACGGAGGTTGGCACACACTTCACCCCAATAGAACAACCCCTACCCCTCCCACCCCCACCCTCGCAACATTGCCTTCTCTTCCGGCCAGAGGGAAGCCAGAACGTGAGACTGGAGAATAAAATTTGATTTGAAAGAATCTTATCGCTCAGCTCAATGACAGCTTTAAATATTAAAAGGGCATAAAACGGAGGGGACGGAAAAGCCTGTAGCAAGCACCAGCCTGGGTGGCTTTTGCCAAACATACTACCATGTGAGCAGAGCTTGGAGAGAGAAAGGCTTCTTCCAGGGGAGGCTGCTCCAAGCTCCCCATCCTCCTTGAGCGGCATCCCAGATCTCCCCAACCTTCCCCGAGACAGGTAATACATCCATTATTGATGGATCAGTACCCGGAGAGTGTAAATTACTGAAACAAACACGGCATAATTAGGGCATTAGAGGCAGCGTGGAGGGAAGGCAGGGTGAGCTTTCATCTTTGCAGGTGTTCGAGCCGCCTAGCCAGCATCCCAGGCTGCTTACCATATGCACACACCAGCTAGCCAGTTCTCAGCTGGGAGGCCCATGGAGGGGGGCTCCCTCCTGTCTGCTCCCCCCCACACACAGCCAGGAGCAAGACCCAGCCAGCCAGACACCTTGAGGGACAGGCACGGGTCTCCAGACACAAATACCCAGGGCTGGCTCACCAACACACAGGCACGCACACAGGACACACACAAAGACCCAAGGCCTGGTCTCTGGGCTATGCAGCTGGCGGGCCTGTGTCCCCATCCCCATGTGTGCCCTCAGGATTTCATGACAAGAATGAAACTGATCAGGCAGCCTCCAGCTCCATAATTAGGGCCAATTGAAGGAGACAAAGAGATCTATGGAGATCACAGTGGGACGTGGTGGTGATAGAGGCAGCTTTGAAACAGGCGTTTTGTCGGCCATCCAGTGGACCATCACTGTCTTTGCATAAAAGCTGGGGGGTGGGGACGCTCAGCCCACCCCTCCCCTGGAGCAGGCCAGCCCCGGGCACCCCTCCGCCAACTGCCTTTTCTGGGTCAGGCTTCACTCGAGTGGCAGCACCATAAGGAGGAGGGCTGGGGGCTGGGCCTCTGCTTTTGCTTTTGGAGTTTGGTCAGTGGGCAAAGACAAAAGGCAGGGGGCATGGAAAGAAGGCATGCTGGATCTGCAGACATTGGGGCTGCTGGACCCCCCCTTTAGGGTGACTGACTTCTTGGCTTGTAGGAGAGCAGTGTGTTGTGTGTTTTGTGTGTGTGAGAGAGAGAGACTGTGCGCCGTTGTCTGTGGCTGATTGCACATAGGTTAAGAACATGTGTGACCAGGCAGGTGTGTTTGTGAGTGAGCATGTAACAGTGTGTGGCCATGTGTCGGAGGACCTGGGAGCCAAGAGTCTTGCAATCTAAGGAGTCAGTAACTCATTCTCTCTCTCTCTCTCTCTCTCTCTCTCTCTCTCTCTCTCTCTCTCTCTCTCTCTCGTTACTTTTCCAAAAGTTCCAACAACTGAACTGCAGAACCTCACTCGGAAGCAGCTGTGGGGACAGAGAGAGAACAGGAGGCAGGGGGCAGAGCCAGGGTACACAGAGATGCAATGGAGTGAGTACACATGGCTCTCTCACTGGGGAGCCTGTTGCCCTCAGAATTGTTGGTCCTTGAATGCTGGGTAACTGACCTTACTCCAGTTACTCCAGTTGGAATCCCAGTTGGAGCACCCAGGACAGCTCCCTCAGAGGAAGGCACCCCTTGGAGGCTTCCAGGAAGCCTCCCTCCTGGGCAGGGTCCCTTGGGCCGTGCCAGGCTGCTCACACAGACGTGTGGGTTCTCTCCTCGTGCCCACGGTAATCTCCGACTTTACAGCAAATTATTAAAACTCACTTATATTTAATCTGCCTTCTGGAATTAATTGAATTTTTACGCTCAGCAAATGCCACAGTTTGTGCTGCCTCCCGATCGCTGGCTCGGAACAGCTAAATGACAAGGCAGCCGACCAACTGCAGGCTGTGCAGACGGGCTCCCGGGTGAAAAGACATGGAGCAGCAAGGGGGCTATGAGGGGTGGCTTGTGCCCACCCTCAGAGTCCTGGACCATGGAGAACAGAGGCTGTGTCCCTCAACATAGAGGCCTGAGCTTGGGGGTATCGGTCCCTGCAGGAGGAGCTGTCCAACATGCCAGACAGGGACACTCCCTGAAGGTTCTCTTGAGGTCAGAAAGCTACACCCTATCCCAGTGACTAGCCTCTGGTGGGTCCCCAAGAGGCCCAAGGAGCCCTACCTCTGACCCCAAACTTGATGTTTACAGGATCCAGCCCAGGGGCCTGCCTGACTCCCTGATCCCTGGCCAACCTCAGCAGCTAAGTGCCACCCCGAAGGTGGAGAAACAAGGAGCCAAGGTCACACTGAATCCTGGCACGTTCCTTCTTGCAGAGACACATTAATCCAGGGTGCCGATGCTGCACAAGGAGGGGCAATGTTTTCAGAGCTCATTCGGGTGCTAAATGCACCCGAGTACACTTGCCAGGTTCAGAGTGCTAGGTGAGATGATGCCACAGCTCAGGCTGTCTGCTCACGCCTCCTTCCCCATGGCAGCCAGCATAAGGAAAAGCCTAGATACCCCACACTACAAGGTCTACCTCTCCCTGAAAATACAGACACTCCAGCTGGGCTGACCATCCCAGGGGAGTCCCTCCTGAATGCCAGCCCTGCGCCCCCCCAGCTGGGTTGTTACTCCCATGGGGCTGGAAACCTCAGCAGGGGACTCTGAAGACAGAGGGGAAGGACTCCATCCTTCGAGGCAGGCAAGCAAGCAGGCCAGAGGTCTGCCTGATTCACACTGAATATGGAAAGTTCCAGACAGCTGCATGGCCAGTACCCACACACTCACATTGACTTTAAAGAATCGGACATGAAAGATAAGGCCAAGTTCCACACAATGAATTCCACAGGGCTGGGTTCTCCAGGGTCCTGCTTTAGGGTGCTTCCCCACACTGTAAAACCTTTCCAGATTGCCCTCTCCCCAAAATTCTAATCCTCAGAGGCCCCTTCCCTGGCTCATTACAACTTCCGCAATGTTCACCCACCCCTATCTGAGATGGAGAAGGGGCTCCCTAGTCCAGGTCTCCTTCCCTCTACCAGGGCCTGCTTCAGCCCTCGGGGGCTCAACACACAAGAACAGGCTCTCTGGTCCCTGGCTCTTCTTGACAATGGCCATGGCCATGACCCAGGTCTGCTAGAGGTGGACAGTTCCTATCCAATGGTATTCCTTAGCACTGACTCCAGGAAACCTACTCTCGCAGGCTGCGATATCTTATCCCCAACCCCCTATCAGTAGCCAACCCTCCTCCCCATCAGCCCCAGGCTGGAGGCCCTGTGATGCCCACACAGACCCATCACCAAGTCCTAATTAAAATTGTCGCAGGGCGTGGTGGCGCATGCCTTTAATCCCAGCACTCGGAAGGCAGAGGTAGGAGGATCACCATGAGTTCAAGGCCACCCTGAGACTGAATGAGAGTGAATTCCAGGTCAGCCTGGGCTAGAGCGAGACGCTACCTTGAAAAACAACAACAACAAAAAATTGTCTGTCTCTAGGCTGGGTATTATGGTGCAGGTCTGACAGCCCACCTACTCAGGATGCAGAGGCAAGATTGGGCGCTTTAGGCCAGCCCTGGCAACTTAGTGAGACCCTATCTCAAAAGAAAAAAGAGAAAAGAGAGCTAAGGATGTAACTAGATGGCAGAGAGCTTGTCTAGTACACGTGAGCTTCTGGGTTCCATCCCTTCATTACACCCACCCCTCTCCCGACCAACAAAACTTCCCCAGGCGGGGTGTGGGGCCTGGTCCTGTGCGCAGGGCAAATCCATCAACAGCCAGCCCCATGCTCCTGACACTGTGGTCATGACAAGAAACTATCCATTAGACCACAGCAAGTTCCTCTGGCCCACTTTGGGAGACTGTAGGTCAGAGATCAGGGTGCAGGAGGGCAGGTTTCGAGCACAGAGATCTGGACATATACATATACGTACCCTGTCACCGGTCTCATCATCAGGGAATTGGGCTAGCAAAGGCCCTGGGGCTGGAACTTGCTTTTGGGCCCAGGTTCTGCTGAGAGTGGGAGGCAAGAGAGCCACCCCTTCCCCTTCCTTCTCTGTTCAGCGCTCTCCCAGCCTGTTCCCCTCGCTCGCTCACTCTCACCCAGTCCACTTCTCAGCCTCACATCAATCTTACCACTGTCCACCCAGCCCACAGCCTCCTCTTCAGACACAGGACCCCAGTAAACATCCAAAGTGGGCATTCAGGGCTGGAGACCCGCCTGTTTGGTCTAGGAAGCTCTAGCCACAGGGCTTTTGCACCTGCCATTGGTCACATGGCCTGTTCTTTCCCCAGAGAGCCACTGGGCTGCCTCCTTCCTCCATCAGAGCCTTAGCACAAAACAAGCAAAAACACCTGCCAGGTGTGGTGGGCACATCTTTAATCCCAGCACTGAGCAGGCAGAGGTAGGAGGATCACTGTGAGTTCAAGGTCAGCCTGGGCTCCAGTGAGACTCTGCCTGGAAAAATCTTAAAAAACACCTTTTGCCCTGCTGCACCTCACTCTGCAACGCCTGTCTTCCTATCTGTCCTACCAGCTACTCTGTGGGGCCAGGAGTGCAGGGACTGTCATGGCTATGTCCTCACAGGCTCGGGCCTGGCTGGACATTCAAGGGGATGAGTTACCCATGTCCTCAGGTCCAGTTGTGACCTAAGATCCCGTAGTTCTATGACTTTTGTGACAGGAGCTCTGGGCAGGGAGCACAGGTGAGGCCCCTGGAGGTCTTGCCCCTGGGCATAGGACAGAAGGCTACATTGAACAACCTGCCTCAGTAGGTCTCTGAAGGTTGGGGCTGGGGAACCCCCAAGTACCAGGCCTCTCAAGGAGCAAGCCACTATCCCTGATGTCCAGGACATGTCCTTCTGCTCCTGCCTGGCACCCATGGTCCTGCACATGCAGTGGCCCAGGCTCCCAAGACATAGCCCCTGGGCCAGCGGAGGAGAGAGAGAGAGAGACAGACAGACAGACAGACAGACAGAGAGGAAAACAGGCAGAGAGAGTGAATGGGCATGCCAGGGCCTCCAGCCACTGCAAACAAACTCCAAACACATTCGCCACTTTGTGCATCTGGCTTTATGTGAGTACTGGGGAATCGAACTCAGGTCCTTCTACTTTACAGGTCAATGCCTTAACCGCTAAGCCATCTCTCCAGCCCACATCCAGCATTTATTGAGCACCCTCTGTGTACCTTAGAGGTGGATTGCAACAAAGACAAATCAGGTTTCAATTTGGGGAGAGCCCATGGACCAGATGGTCTCAGGGGCTTGCAGAGAGCACACACACCTTGTGGGTCAACTGACCGTAGTAGTTTGAATGTGAAGTGTCCCCAGAGCCTCAAGTGTCTTGTGATTTAAGCCTTATAGTCAATCCTCAGTTGGCAGGTGGAGCCTTGCAGGAGGAGGTAGGTGTGTTGCTAGGGGCCAGCTTTGGGGTGGTATAGCCCAATTTCTCCTTGCCAAAACTCTCTCACTCTTGCTGCTGCCCCCAGCTACGTGTAAGAAGATATGATACGCAGCCTCTGCTCTGCCATCCTGTCCCTGCCCTGATTAAAGTTCCCCTCAAAACTGTAAGCTGAAACCCTCCACCACCCAAAAAAATGTTTTAAACCTGGCAAGTGGTGGCGCACACCTTTAATCCCAGCACTCGGGAGGCAGAGGTAGGAGGATTACCTGTGAGTTCAAGACCACCCTGAGATTACATAGTTAATTCCATGTCAGCCTGGGCGAGAGCAGCACCCTACCTTGAAAAAACAAAAACTGTAGGCTGAAATAAACCCTTCCTCCCATAAGTTGCTTTTGGTTGGGTGTTTTTCCCCAGCAACAAGAAAATAATTGCAACACTGATCAGGTTACAGGCTGAGGTGGGGAGGGGGGGTTTGACTATGTGTGCAATGGCCCCAAGGCAGGATTACACGGGCAAGGTGGCATGAGGGACAGAGAATGTAACCCTTACTCTGGGGAGGGTTGGAGCAGGTAGGGCCTATGGTGTCCCTGGGCCTGGAGCTTAGGGAGGCAGACCTGGGTTTTAATTCCAGCTAATGATTCCTGGCTTTAGGCCATAACAGGCACCCTTCAGGCCTCCTCTCCTCTCTGAAAAAGAAAACCAGCAACAGCGACCTCTCACCTGCTCTTCTAACCAGCAAGAGCAAAGGGCGTGTGCATATGGTGGGGACAAGAAGTTGACAATCCTGCATCTGGGGACCAGGACAGGCCCAGTGTCCCACCCTGCACCAAGGTGAGAAAGAAAGCCCATTAAGTCATTTATCCACTTGCCATAAAACCCAAGAGGGTCCTACCAGCGGCTGGCCAGGCGCCTCCCAGGTGTTGACAAGAGAATGTGTGGCCAGGCATCCTGGGGAGAGGTCTCCAATAGAAGCTCCCTGCTGGCCAGGGTGAGGTTGGGAGGAGCTGCCGGGCCTTTTGGCTGGGCTCCCTCCTGGGCTCCAGAGAACAAAGGCTTCTAGCCGCTTCCCCACACCAGCTGGCTACCAGCTGAGGAGCTGGGGCTGGGTGGGGTGGGGGGAGGTACTGCCACAACATCTGAGAGACCGCACAACATCACAGACCCTGTCCTGTCCCCTGGTCTCTCTACAGGACCCTCCAACTCCACACAACACCCCTAGGCCTTGGCCAGTACCCTGAACTCTGCATAGAAGCCCCAGACCCTGCCCAGTACCCCAGAATCTGGGCAGAGGCCTTTACAGGACCGGATAGCACTGAGAGGTGCAGGCAGAGAGCTGGGGGAGAAGATGCCTCAGCAGACATCAGCTCCAAGGGAAGGTGCCCAGGAAGGAGCCTGGGGCAGTGTGGGCATACTCAGCCTTCCATTTTTCATTCAAGTCCTTCAAAAGAACTATTTTCAAATTCCAGTTTCATCCCAGATCACATCCCTCTCAATGAACTTCCCCCTAGAACCCAAGTCGCTCAGCAGCACGCAGTAATACTGTGTATTAAGGAGGGACCATAAACACAAGTTGCATTGTAAAAGCGGCCTGCTGGAGGTAGCCTATGCTCCAGGGTTAAATGGCTAATTCCTGGTCAGAAGCGGCCCAGGGCTGGGCTTGCCCCTGTGGGGTTCTGGGGCCAGAGATGGAGTCCAGGTAACGCTTCCTGCATTGACCCCACTGTCTACAGGTTAAGTGCTCCCGAAGACAGCTGTCAGACACATTAAAAACAGGAACGAAAAAAAAAAAAAAAACCCTCCACAAAATGAAGGCAACATACCAAATGCCAAAATAGAATGAAAATTCAAACAGTTAAAACAAATATAACCATAAAATGCCCGGGATCCTAGAACAGCGATCTCTACAATTAAGCAGTTTTCTGCTATATACTGACAATCACCTAATTATACTATTAATGACAGTTCAACCTGCTTTCACATAAAAGGACATTCTTCCATAACAGGAAGCCAGCTGTTGGTTACAGATGCCAGACATCTTTAAAGCATTATTATTAAGGGGGAGTAAAAAAAAAAAAACCTATAAAATGAACACATCCATACTCATGCCCCCTCCATGAAAAAAAAATATATATCACAATGAGCCATGCACCTTTGCCCAAGTGAAAATAATAATAATAATAAATCATGAAACCTCCAAAGGAAGATGAGCAAACACCCATGAGATGTTGCCAGAAGCATCCAGCCCCCCAGCATGGTGGGGAGGGTCTGTGTACATTTCCATGGCACCTCATGTCCTCAATCAGGTTGTTTTGGGGGAGCTCAGATCTCCCAGGGGAGGGCCGGGGGCTCCCTGGTACGTGCCTGTAGGGAAGCAGAGAGCCGAGTGGCAGCGACCTGCCCACCCCAGCCCCGCAGACATATGCCCAGGCTATGCCCCTGCCAGTATGTCTCCAAACGGCGCCCGCCTCTGACACTCTGTAGCGCCGGCGAGGTGTAATAAATATCCAAGTTTCTTTCCTGACAATAGGCAAGCGTATTTAATTAACTGGAGCGGAAAGGGCTGGGGTGGGAGGAGCTGGGAGCCAGGGACAGAGTGGGGATTAACCTTTGAGACAGTGTTGGCAGGCTCAGGGGACAGACAGGGTCTGTAAGGGGAGAGGGGGGCATGGGACAACTAGATGCCCCAGGGAGGGCCTGGGGGTCAGCAGTGGACAGATGCAGGGGACTCTGGAGGCCGCCTCCCATTCTGACTGGGGCCACCTGGAAGATCAAAGGCACGGAGGATACTCCCCACCCCTACACCCCCCCTCATGCCAACCCAAACCCAAGCCAAGCTGCAAGAAGACAGCTGTCTGTAAAAGCATCTACCAGCACGTTGCAAAGGGCTTGGTGTTAGCATTGGCACCCAAGTGCCCTTTGGAGGCAGTGAGGAGGAAGTGGCCCCTCTGTGAGGTGACTCCTGTGGCCTCCTGACCCCCAGGGCCTTGTCAAGAGGAGGATGAGGCAGCCTGGTGGAGTTGGGTGGCTATGGCCTCTGGGGATTAGACCTGGGGCTCAAACAGAAAACAGAACTGTGTCAGAGGACAGAGGGGATGTCCAAGCTGCTGGGAGGCAAGGCCTGCTTGAACCTCTACTTCTAAGTGCTGTGTGACCCCAGGCATGCAGTGCTCCCTCTCTGGGTTACAGCGGGAGAGTGGGTACTGGAACTTTCCCAGGCGTAGTCCTCACTGAAGGAGGCAGCTTATTGGGGGGAACCATTCACCCCACTCACCACTTCCAGGGCCCTCAACACTTTCCTCCTGCACAAGACCGTACAGCCAGGTCTGCTCTCCGACCAGCTGGATGTCCTCCAAGCGAAACTCAGCCTGGGGGGCTGCCTGTCATAACCAGCAAAGGGAGCTGGCACCCCGCATAGCATAGGGGGAGTCACCTCCCCACGCCTGTCCCCAGGGGCCAAGCCACAGAGGCCTTGTGTCTGACCCTGCCAAGGGGCTGGCCATGTGCCTACCCACACTCTGAAGATCCCACACAGAACATGGGGGCGCTGTCCCTTGTATCTTTGCTATGAGGCCCCACTGTAGGGCCAGGATCTCTGAGGCACAGCAGACTTGTGGGAGTGAAACCCACACCCCAGAGAATTCTGATGGTCTACACAAGACCCACGTGTAGAGTCATGGGAGCCAGGAGAGCCACAGCTGAGTATGGGATCAGTGAACACACGCACCAGCCATAGTGGAATAGTACACAGCCAGAAAGTGGAACCCTGAAGACATGGTGCTGAGCCAGGAGATTCACCCAGTGTGACTCCCTAGACAGAAAATGTGCAGAGAGAGAGATGCCTTCAGGGGTTCGAACACTGCGGTAGGATGGGAGTGACTACAAGGAGAGAGAGAGAGAGAGAGAGAGAGAGAGAGAGAGAGAGAGAGAGAGAGAGAGAGAGCCCACACAGGGCCTCTAACTGCTGTAATTGAACTCTAGACACACAGGTCCCTCTGTGCATCTGGCTTTATGTGGGTCCTGGGGAATCAAACCTAGGCATTTAGGCTTTGCAAGCATGCACCCTAACCACTGAACCATCTCTCCATCCCCTCAACAGGATTTTATTTTAAATCTGGAAGGTAAAAGGATCCCTGTGAGGTGGCGCACATATGCACACTAGCGCATCCACAGGGTGTGACCCCTCCGTCCAGGACACCCTTGTCTCTAGGTCCCAAGCAGGTTATGCCAGGATCCTAGTGTATGAGGCACAAATAGGGTGCTCTTTGCTATCACCTCTGCCTCTGCCTCAGAACGGTGGGCTTTAAACCCTCATTCACACCTGGGCAGCTCTGTGCGGGTTTTCTCAGTGTGTGCGGGGTTAAGGTAGGATGAATGAATCCATAGCAAACCCTTCCAGTTCTTTCCTAAAATTCCAGACACCCCATAAGCAGCTTCCCCCAAAGCCTGGGACTGGCATCCTGTCTCACAAGCCTGCCTCCCTTCCCAGCCCAGGTTCCCAACTTCCCAACCCATGTGACGTGTCTCTCTTGGCATGTTCTAGACTCTTAGTCCCACAAAGGAGACCCAGGCCCATTCCAGAAGGCCCTGCCCACCCTCAAGTCCCCTCTTCTGGTCAGCTCACTGCAATCTCTACTGCCTGTAACCCGCTTTGGAGGAGGAGGTGGGCAGGCTGGAGCAGGAGAGGGGACCTGCTCTCCAGGACCCTCATGGCCAAGAACCCCACCCCAGGACAGTGGATCCACCTCTGGGTGCCCTCCCCACCCCACTTCCTCTTTCATGGACAGCAGCAACCACCCACGCAGACACCACAGGCCTGACCACTGGAGTCTTGTCACCTCTGCCCTGTCCCCTGTTCCAGGACTCCTGCAACTGCAAACCCTCAGAGGTGACAGGGGCTGTGCTCTCTGTGATGTCCAACCCAAGAGCCACCAGCCAGCCCCCAAGGAGACATGGAGTGCTCAAAATGCAACAGTGTGATGGTGACAGTCTAGGAATCTCACCTACAACTTCTGACGGCCATACCCACTAGCTGGGGTCTCAGCAAGATGCCCTGCACCTCAGGCACCCCTGGCTTGGGAATGATGCGCTGGCTCCTTGGCAAAACACAACCTGAGGTCCCTCGGACCCAATGACTAAGGGCCTGTCCTTTAGCAAGATCCAGGGTCCTATGAGCACCCCACCCAGCTTGATGGTGAGGGGCACGCCTCTCCATGGCCACACAGCCCTTCCTTACTGACTACCTCTGTTGCAAGCGCCACCTCCCCCAGGAAGCCCAGCCAGATTCCTCCTGCCCACAGGAAACTCAAGCGCTCCAGACTGGGAGTCATGTGGGTCCCTTATAGTCCACTGGCAGTTCCTTCTCCCCTCAGGTGGCCTCAGAGACAAGACCTGTGACTTACATTCGCTCTTCCCCCAACTCTGGGGATTGGCACAGACAGGTGAGGTGAGCGCCACAGCTGCCAGAAGCCAAGGCTCTTTCCACACCAGGGTGAGCAGAACAGAGCTGCCCGGCGGCTGTTTGCTTAGCGTCCCTGCTCAGCTCACCACACCGGTCCAACCCGCTGGCTGGCTGTCCCCTCCATGCGTGCCCCAGCACCTGGGAGGCGACGAGCCCCTGAGTCAAAGCCTTCCAGACTCACTCTGATCAAAAGCCTTGTGGATGGACTTGCTGGTTTCATTACACCAAATAAAACCTCTCGTGCTGGGCATGACCCTACTGCGAGCTGCTCTGTCATAAAGAGGACTTCGGTCCTCAAAGAGCCACCAGCTGTCACTGGCAGGACCCTGGAGGCAGGGGAGGTCAAAGGTTGGGTCTCACCGGCACAGATCCATGGACTCTGGGTCCAAGAACCTCCCTCAAGGCCAAGGCTCCAGACCAAGCATCAGGGCCTTCCAGAACTCCTTGGAACAGTCCTGGGAGCCTGGGGCTCCATAACTGACCTCTGATCCCATCTGGCTTGAGAACCACTTGTCTGGAAAGTTCTCTATGAGCAGAGTTGGGCTCTATCCCCTGACTCTGCCAAAACCCTTGCTTTTCTCCGCCTGCCCCTGAGGTTCCAGCAGGAAGTGGCCTTGGGATAGCACAAATGGCCTGGCCAGGGCTGAGGCAGGTGCCAGGCCCACGCAGAATGGCCAAAATTCACACAGGCCAGCGTAGCTCCCCGTGGTCCACATAACAGCACATGGATTCTGAGAAGCAGGCAGTCACCAGCCCATAACCCCATGGTCCCCATGCACTTGCTCTGAGCTAAGGATGCTGGGAGCTGTGCCCTGTAGCTCTGGTCCCCTGGGAAACCCTCGGGTCAATAATGATCACAGGAACAGCCATTTCAGTATGAGGCAGGGCCAGATAGACAGCCCAGGGTGCCATGCAAAATACCTTGCTTTTCCATTTTCAAAAAATCCATCTATTTGCGTGTGCACTCATGCACACACCTGCATTCGTGTGCCAGAGCCTCTTACCTCTGAGCATGAATGTGCCACTTTTTGTGTCTGGCATTCATGGGTGGCAACTGAACCCTGGACCAGCAGCCCCCGTTTCTTCATTGCTATTTAAATTTTCCTTCTTGCCTTTCTATTCTTTATTTTTCTTTTTTGGTTTTTCAAGGTAGGGTCTCACTCTAGCCCAGGCTGACCTTGAATTCACTCTGTAGTCTCAGGCTGGCCTCAAACTCACAGTGATCCTCCTGTCTCTCCCTCTGGAGTGCTGGAATTAAAGATTAAAGGCATGTGCCACCATACTGGCTCTCTCTCTCTCTCTCTCTCTCTCTCTCTCTCTCTCTCTCTCTCTCGCTCTCTCGCTCGCTCTCTCTCTCTCTCTCTTTCTCTGACAGGGTCTTACTTTAGCCCAGGCTGATCTGAAACTCACTGTGTAGCCCAGGGTGGCCTAGAACTCACGGCAATCCTCCTGTCTCTCCTCTTGAATGCAGAGATCAAGGGCATGGCCCATCATGTTCAGCTACACTAAATGAATGAACCCTTTTCAGGAAATACCACCATCAACAATTTACATAGGCGTAACTGAGGCACAGTGACTTTCCCAAGCAATCACAGCAGGGTCGCTGCAAAGACAGGACCCCAATCCAGGCTTGTCACTGGGCATGGTGGTGCATGCCTATGAGCCCAGCACCCCAGAAGCTGGGGCAGGAGATCAGTTCAAGGTCAGCCTGGACTACACAGTGAGTCTGGCTTTGGAGTTCACTGACACCCTCTTAAACCAGGAGGCCCACCCACAGCAGGTGGGCCTGGCTTAGCACAGGCCTGAGGCAGGAGGAGGGGCTTTGGATCCCAGGGGGCTGAGCTTGGGGATCATCTGCAACCAGCTTGGCTCTGCAAGCAGCCTTCAGAGGAGCCTTCAGAGGTCACGGAAGGAGCCCCAATGGCGCTTGAGGCTGGCCGCAATCCTGTCTCTAGAGCCAAAGCCAATCTGTTAAGAGGACCTCATCTGGATAGGGTCCCCTCCTTAGACCTTCACAGGGCCTGGCCTGGGAAGAGAGAGCCTTCAGCTCTTTCCACATCTTGTGGCCATCATCAGTGACCTGGGGCCTCTGACTTCTGCCCCAGCTAGTCCAGTCCAGTGTCAGCCACTACTGAGCGTGAGAGGTGAGTCACCAGCCCCACCTATGACAGAGAGGCTGAGGGGGAGGGGAGGCTCCCTGTGTATATCTGGGTCAAGAGCCTGGCTGGCTGGCTTTAGCCACTGATCAACCCCATGCTCGAGCCAGCGATGAATATTCATGAGCCCATTCCACACTTTCATTTCTGACCCAAATTAATAATTTACCAGGGAGGTTCATAAAAATCAGACGTGGCTCATTAGCGGCTCCCCAAAAGGCATAGTGTCCCCCTACTGCGCCTCATATGGCCAGAACGGCGGCCTGTGTGCAGACCCTCAGATTGCTCTCACTGAGCCAGAGATCCTGGAACGTTGGGTTCCCCATGGACCCACAGAGGGCCTCCCAGCTCTTCTGGGTGCCAAGGCCTCTCTCCAGGGGACAGCAACAGTCTCAGCCCCTCCCAAAGGCAAGGCCGCCCTACCTGGAAAGGCAGACTTCTTGGGGAGCACGTGGGGAGTTTGAGGAGCTGACTGCAGCTCCCAAGAGGCAGCATCCATAGCTCCCATTCCATATGCTCTTTCTGGAACCTTCCCAGCCCTGTCAAGGAGGTGGATTCCTTCCAGCTGAGCCTACTCCAGCTCCTCCCTCCCTGCTAACTGACAGAGTGTGGAGTGAATGAGGGTGTGAACCCCAAAGGCCAGGCCTTGGGGACCATGGGGCTTCTTCTCTCCTGGGAGCTAGGAGTCTGAAGCCACCAGGCAAGTTGTGCAGAAGGCAAGTCCCCACAGAGTGGGTCAGGAAGACCCCCATGGGAGCCTGGGGCCTGGCCCATAGCCAATACCAACTGCCAGGTGTGAAAGGGCCCTTCAGATGGCCCCAACCTCCCCTTCTGGGCTTGGCTGTAGTCACAGGAGTAGAGGCAGAGGCCAGCCTGCCCAGCCCTGTCTGGCCTCCCTCCCTCCCTCCCTCCCTCCCTTTCAGGTGACCTTCCCCTGTTCCAGCCTCTCAACTGTTGACATGACCCAGGGCAGTGTCCAGGGGCTGTTTGACAGCCAGGGAACCTTCTTGGCAGGGAAGTGACACCTTGTCCCTGGGCTCCTGAGGTGCTCTGGGTTCCCAGGGAGGGGGGTGCAGGATGCAGGGAACCCCATGCAGCTGCCAAGGGCAGGCGGGCGACCCCCCACCCTCCTGCCTCCCAGGCATCCTCCATTAAGACCCAGGCATTATCCCCACACACACCCTCCTTTTATGTCCCCCGCTGCCCCCCTTTCTCTTGTCAGATAATCACGGAAGCCAGCAAACGGTTGACACGGTTACCAAGACAACAGAAGTTAGGCCTGCAAGAGGCCTGAGAGCTAATCCTAAATGAATTACAAGACCAGAGTGACAAGGGGGTGGGCAGTGACAGGGCCAGTTCAAAGGAGGCCTGGTCGGAGACAAGGTGCTGTCTGCCTGGGGCTCTGGCCTGGGGCTGTCATTGATGGGTGACACTGGTAACAAGTCCGGTGGAAAGGGCTGAGCAGAGCCACCTCCATCCCAGGAGACTCGGGGAAGAAGGCCAGCATGGTGTCACCAGGGTGAACGTTTCTCCTTTATTTATGTGGGACTTTCCATCCGGTGTCTCAAGGCTCACAGCCACCTGGCTGACAGCCATTTTGATAGTTCAAGCTCCGTGGTGTCCCTGGGGCCCCATAAGTAATGTCCTCCCTCAGGACACCTCAGCCTGGGCAGCGGAGATGCCTCTACTGACCTCTCAAGGACCACCCATGAATCCATACTATTACCCCTTCAGCTCATGGTCTCCAGAGGGACAGAGCCAGGCTACCAGTCATGACTAGCATCCAGACTTGGGGTCAGGCCCACCCCACCCCACCTGTCCCCATCCACAGCACAACTAGCTCAGGGCTACTTGTCCTTTCCCACCCTGGGCCATGGTGGTTACCTTCAGATCGGTCCCTGGCTGGACCACGTTAATCCTGAAGTCAGAGGGCCTGGGAAGTGGCGGCCTCAATGCCCCTCTTACCCCCCTGTTATATTTCCTCTCCTTCCCCCTACCATCTACCAAGCCTTTGCACATGCTTTACACTGTTGGGCATTTCCCCCTTAGGGCTTATAGGACCAACACCACCTTCCTTTCTTCTGGCCATCCTGTATCCATACAAACCCCTATTTCTCTCTCCAGGGCTTCTCCATGTGGGCACAGTCAGAGACTTCTAGACTATACCTCTGTATGCCTGGGCTTGGCACGCTGAAACACTTAACTGGTGCTTAAAAACCTCAGGACAGAAAGAAGAGATTCAATGGATGAGGTGAGGTTGGGAGCAGGGAAAGGGAGGGGATTTCGATCATGGTATATTGTCTGTATGTACAGAGGTTGTCAATTAAAAGTTAAAAGACAGGGCTGTAGAGATGGCTCAGCAGTTAAAGGCTCTTGCTTGCAAAGCCTGAAAGCTCAGGTCCGATTCCCCAGTACCCACATAAAGTCGAATGTACAAAGTGGTACATGTAGCTGTAATGGTTATCACGTTCACCTAACAAAGTGGTACATGTGTCTGGAGAGACCCTGGCATGCCTACTCTCTCTCTCAAATTAAATTTTTTTTTAAAGTTAAAAAACACCCACCCCAATTTACATCAGAATGACGCCTAGTAATACTTAAGACCTCCGAAAGTGTGACACCTTGCTCGCTGGCCTCACCTCCTGTAACTTTGTCCAGTCCCCTCCCCAAACTCCTCTCCAGTGTCAAGAATGCCTCTGCCTGCAGAGCCTGGCCCAGAGCCCTGTCCCGCTTCCCACCGGAACTCCGCCTCTTTCTGCCTGCCAGGCCTGCTCTCCAAGGGTCAGGGCCAGTCCTACGATGGCACATGCAGGACATGAGGTCCACACACTGACCCCAGTGATGTGACTGCGAGGCACCAGGCTCCGTTCCCTCCTCAGCTGAAGGGACCTTGGACCTCTGTCCACACACCACTGAGGACAGAACTGGAGATGCCACCCGGTTGCAGTTGGCATGCTGGCCTTCCCTGTCAACCCCGCCAGGGAGGACTGCAGTCCTCCAGAGCAGAAGTCCAGCTGAAAATCTCCTCCTGGTCATGACCTTTGACCCCACCTCAATTATCCATTCCCTGCCCAATTCAAAAACCGTACATGCCTTGCCACTCAGATTACTCAACCTATGCCCCCACCACTGCCACCTCAGAAGGCAGGGACAGCCCAAGCCTGCCTCCCAGGATAGAGACAGAACTTATTACACAAAGCTTTTTGAGGGGCTTTCCTATCTGGTTTATCCCTCCTCACTCCTCCAGCCGCTGGTCAACACCACACTTCCAGAACCCCATTTTCCACTATCACCTCTTCCACGGAGCCTTCTTGGGTTTTCCCTCCAAGGAGGCTCCTGGGAGATTCTTCCAGAACGCTCCATGTTATCAGTCTGTTCCTAAAGCCACCTGATGATAAGATGCAGACTTTCTGGCTGCTCCTGCTTGGTGGGCACAACGCAATCCCCTGTACCACTGGGCAGGCCCTGCCTGGCTCAGGTGGAGCCTGATGAAATAGTGTTTAAGAGGGCCAGACTGGTTCCATGCTCCCTCCTAGAGGAAGGAATTGGGTCAGGTCCCCTTGCTCCATTTGAAAAGCAACAGTGACCTGGAGGGGTGGACCTGAGCCAGGCCTGAGTGCACCCTATCCCCACAGTCTTTCAGGCCCAAGAGACCAGACCACAGACTGCAGAGAAGGGGAGGATCTGGCTGTCTGACCTCTCCCAAGTCCAAGGTTCCTTGACTTCCTGACCCTGCAGGCCATTAAGGCAGTAGCTAAAGGCCAGCTGGGCAGCAGGCCAGGCCTGGTCAGAGGGCATTTCCGGCCTCGCTGTGAGTGGAGACAGGAGAAAGGCAGAGCCGACAGCAGACAGATTCCTACAGGGCAAGGGCATCCAGCAGCAGGGGGCTCATGTGCTGGGGGGACCCCTGCTGAGCACCCCCATTTCTAGCAGAGCTAAATCTGAGGCAGAAGGCAACCATCAGGCTGGGGGAAAAAATACATTTTCCCCCTAAGACTTATAAGAAAAATTCTCACTGAATTTTTTCCCCTTTACCCCAAGTTCTCACAGCTCTAAATATGCCACGCTTAGTAATTTTATGAGCAAACCACACAGTTTTATGTTCCTAAATTAACAAAAGGACTTTAAATCTATATGGAGCTCCTTTTTTAAAAAAAAAAAATCTATTTTTATCCCTTCACCCCAAACTCCCTTCTAACCTCCCGCCCTGTGGCTTACACTGTTCTGCTGATGAGGTAGGTAGACCACCGAAGAGACAAGTTCAAGTGCACGAGACCCCTCAGCTGTGGATCACCCACCAAGAGGATCCACTGTCTTTCTTAAGAAAGGACATTTTATGGGCTGGAGAGGTAGCTCAGCGAAAGTGCTTGCCTAATGCATTTGAGGCCCTGGGTTCAATTTCCAATATGGCAAAAAAATAGAAAGTACTTAGGGCTTAAGAAAGCATTCTCAGGGCTGGAGAGATGGCTCAGTGGTTAAGGCACTTGCCTCCAGTGCCTAAGGACCAGGGTTCAATTCCCCAGGACCTATATATGCCAGACAAGGTGGTGGCCCTGGTGCTCTTTCTCTCTCTGTATTTCTCTGCTTAAAAATGAATAAATAAAATATTTTTTTAAAAAAGAAAGCAGTCTCAATGCCCTTCTTTGTTATTGTTTATGTTTCTGTGTGTGTATGTGGGGGGGTGTGCACGTGTGTGTGTGTGTGTGTGTGTGTGTGTGTGTGTGTGTGTGTGTGTGCAGAAGATGTTAGGAGTTCATCACATTCTCTCACTGGACCCTGAAGCTCCTAACACCATTTCTCAGCTAGACTGGCTGAGCAGGGGTCCTCAGGAATCCTCCTGTCTCCACCCTGCTCTCAGCACTGGGGTTATAGGTGTGAACGGTGAGTAATATTCAACTTTTTTTTTTGAGGTAGATTCTTATTTTAGCCCAGGCTGACCTGAAACTCATCTGTAGCTCAGGTTGGCCTCGAACTCATGGTGTTCCTCCTATCTCAGCCTCCTGAGTGCTGGGATTAAAGGTGTGCATCACCATACTCAGCTCTATGCCAGGCTTAAAAATTTTTTTTTGTTTTTGTTTTTCGAGGTAGTGTCTCGCTCTAGCTCAGGCTGACCTGGAATTCACTATGTAGTCTCAGGGTGGCCTTGAACTCATGATGATCCTCCTGCCTCTGCCTCCCAGCGCCACACTCAGACCTCTATGCCAGGCTTTTGTATATGGATGCTGGGGACTGAACTCAGCTCCCCGTGTTTGCATTGCCAGCATTTTTACTCACTGAGACATCTCCCCAACCCTGAAAGTTAATTTGAAGCCGGGCCTGGTGTTGTAGGCCTATGATCCCAGTGCTTGGAAGACTGAGGCTAAAGGAGCTCACGTTCAAGGCCAGCCTGGACAATTTAGTGAGAGATTCAGTATACAAAGAAGAAGGCCTAGGAGATGGCTGGGTCAGGAAAGCGCTGCATAAGCATGAAGACCACAGTCTAGACCCCAGTTCCCCCATAACAGCCATAACAGGAGGACCATTAGTCTCCAGGTTCAGTGAGAGATCGGATTCCTAAAATAAAGTGGAGAGAGATCAAGGAAGATACCAGATATAGACTTCTCCTTCATGTGCCTACACATGCCTTCACACCCATACCCAGATGTACACCCATACACACACACACACACACACAAAGGAAAAAAGAGGGCTGGAGTTG
>PVHP010001996.1:68305-96641 GCA_004024765.1 Zapus hudsonius | reverse complement strand
GTCTGTCTGTCTTTCCTTTTTTCTTCTTTTTTAGGCAAGGTCTCATTCTAGCCCAGGCTGATCGGGAACTCACTCTGTATGTAGCTCCAGGCTGGCCTCGAACCCATAGCGATCCTCCTACCTCTGCCTCCTAAGTGCTGGGATTAAAGGTATGCACCACCAGGGTGTTGGCTGCAATGATGCATGTCTCTGTTAAGAAGATACATCATTGCAGCCAACAGCAGGGAGACCCAAGACTCATCAAGATGACAAGAAGAGAAAGCCAGGGGCTTAGCCCTGGACGAGTCATCTCTACCACAGCCTGCAGGGCTCAGGGAACACTGCAGAGGAGGTAGCAGAAGGAATATGGGCGCTGCTCTCACTGCCAGCCAAAGAAGCTTCTCTGTGCAGAAGGAGTAGACACTGAGGAGACTCAAAGTCATCAACGTAAAAAATGAGCGGCTGTGGAGAGCTGAGCACTAACAAGACGTCTCCATCATCCTCCAGGGCTCGGGTAGCATTGCAGAAGGGAGGGCAGAGAGAATGGGAGAGCCATGGGGTGCAGTCGGCTCCAACATGAACCGACCACTGCATTCGTGGTCTCACAGTGGTCACCGATCCCCCCACAAGACCTGCGTGGTTCTGAGCCCCTCAAGGACGGAGGAGAGCAATGGGAGAGACCCAACAGAACAGAGGAAGGGCTCCCTTGAACTAGGAAGGTCCTCGGGGCATGGGGGATGTGGGGAGAGGGGCCAAAAGAAGAATAAAGAGATGCAAACA
This sequence comes from Zapus hudsonius, assembly GCA_004024765.1. NCBI lineage: Eukaryota > Metazoa > Chordata > Mammalia > Rodentia > Dipodidae > Zapus > Zapus hudsonius. The sequence goes on along the minus strand of PVHP010001996.1, from coordinate 95,882 downwards.
TGATCAAATGATTGGATGATCACATATTAAACGTCTTAATAAAAAAGATGAAGCAAAGCTTTAAAACTCTGTCTTGGGGAATGACTGCAGCCCCACACTTCACAACAAAACCCATATCCTGACAAAATAAGAGAAGATACAGCACAATGTTATCGGCACCTTCTTTATTTTCTGTTTTATCTAGTATCTAGGAAACGTACTTCCTTACTATTCAAATGCACGTAGATTTTCATGCATGAAACTAACACCAGGGCTTTTCATTCGGTGTGTGCGTGGGTTTGTGCTGCCTGGTTAGGGAAGGGTCCACGTTCCCCTGGAAGCAGCTGGAAGCGGAGGTCTGGGAAGGCAGGTGCTGTGTCTACCACCTGCAGAGCCACGGGACTTCCTCAACATCATTTGACGTTAGAGCCAGAGGCTTTTTGATATTTCACTGGGGAGACCCCAGTCTTTCCTATTTTACTGCATTTCCCAAGCACAGACAGACAGACAGACAGACAGACAGACAGAATGAACGAGCGGTTGGGAGATGGTTCAGTGCTTTAAAGCACTTGCTGAGCCAGCCAGGCAACCCGAGTTTGGATTCCCAGAACTCACGTCAAGCCAGAAGTGAGCACAAATATTAAGTATGAAGCTCAATGATGAATCTCTTCTGGATCTATTTCTACATGATTGATTATGGCTAGTTGATCAACAGACCATCTAGGGGTTGGAGAGATGGCTCAGCGGTGAAGGCACTTGCCTACAAAGCCTAATGACCCCAGGGTTCGATTCCCCAGTACCCACGCAAAGCCAGATGCACAAAGTGGCACATGTGTCTGGAGGCTGTGGTGCACTCATTCTCTCTCTCTCTCTCTCTCTCTCTCTCTCTCTCTCTCTGCTTGCAAATAAATAAAACCTTTTAAAAGATAGACCATCAAAATTCCCTGGAGTTGGTATTTTGTGAATTTAAAAACAGAAGGACTGGCAGGAGTCAGTTCATGGGCATCAGAATAATCACTGGAGCTTCAAAAGGGTTTAAAATGGAGATCCTTCCTGGAATTACTGTGTTACCTGCAATTTTAATTTGTTTGCATCTCCCAGAGTCCAGAAAGCAAAGTACTCCAGTGTAAAAGGGAAGCCCCCAGTGTCACCTGCAGAGCCCCTACGGGACCTCTACAGATCTACTTTAAGGTCCTGTTGTTTTTTTGTAATAATATGAGCATTTCTTTAGCTTATTTTCTTTGCAAACCTAACTTGCTTGAATTCTATTTTCCCCTGTGGAAAGACTGTAATTTTCTTAATTTGTTACATGTTATTTATCTCCCCATTTTGTTGTGATAAACATAAATGTCTTGGCATAAAACTTTCTGGAATTCACCCAAAGTGGAGTTATTAGATACAGGCAAAGTAACTGATGTTTGAGGGCCGCGGATGCATCTTGCTGAACTACGTGGAACGGGGTTCAGTAATCCAGGGAGAATTCATCAGACACCGCCGCCATCAGCACCACACAGCAACTTGACAGGCATGAAATGTCAGCTCCTTGTCAAACTTTGCTCCGGTGCTCCCGATTTGACGTGTCAATCTGACGTCATGCCTTTGCCAACACCTGCCATTCTCCCTGGGCTCGCCGTCCTTCGTCTCCCGGCTTGGTACCTCTGTGTATCTGGCCCACAGGAAGCTGGTGACACTCACGGTCCTCTCTTGACTGCCCGCTTCCTCATCTGTTCTGTGTGGCTGCTGTTGAATAGCGTGGGTTTTTTTCTTCCCAATACCTTCCTGACAGAAATGTTAAAACAAGGGCTGGAGAGATGGCTCAGCGGTTAAGGCACTTGCCTCCAGTGCCTAAGGCCCCAGGTTCAATTCTCCAGCACCCACATAAGCCAGACCCACAAAGTGGTGGCCCTGGTGCACTCTCTCTCTCTCTCTCTCTCTCTCTCTCTCTCTCTCTCTCTCTCTCTCATCTCTCTGCTTGAACATGAATAAATAAAAATATTTAAAAAAAGAAATGTTAAAACAAAAAAGTACAGAAGGCCAGGTGTAGTGGTTTCACTCTTTTAATCTCAGCACTGGGGAGGCAGAGGTAGGAGGATCGCCATGAGTTCAAGGCCACCCTGAGACTCCACAGTGAATTCCAGGTCAGCCTGAGCTTGAGCCTACCTTGAAACACCCCCCCAAAAATTCAGAAAATGGCCTAACTTATGCTTCTACCACTTCCTACTCGTGCTTCATAAATGCTAACATTAAGCATCAATGTTTTGAAAGAACTGCAGTATCCAGGCATCCTTAAAGCTTGTCCCCCACCTCCTCCTCGAGGGAGCCACGACTCTGAAGCTGGTTAGCATCTGCCCATTACTGATTTGAAATGTTTCTGTTATGCACACGGAAGTCTGAAAACACATACTATTTTGCATTGAGGTGGGACCAAACATCATGTGTGCAGTTTGCTTTTGCACTTGACATTGTGTGTTGATCTGTGGCTTAATTGCTGATGGGTGGATTGGGGTAAATTCATGCTGTGAGATCGCTTTGGCAATTACAGTTTTTTGTCTTTCTCTTTTTCCTTACTTGCATGTGTGTGCGTGTGTGTGCACATGTATGCACACGTGTGTGTCCATGTCAGAAATTGATGTCAAGTGTTCAGAATCGCTCTCTGCCTTATTTAATGGGACAGGCTTTCTCGTTTGAACCCTTGCTTGCTGATTCAGCTAACCTAACTGGCCAGCAAGTCCCGGGATCCTCCTGTGCCCGTCCTGGGATTACAGGAACGCACCACCACCCCTGGCTTATGTAGTCGCTGACCATCTGAACTCAGGTCCTCATGCTTTCTTTGCAGAGCAAGCCTTTGCTGACTGAACCATCTCTAGCTCTTTTTTTCCTTTTAATACAGAGTCTTGTTATGTAGCTGAGCCTGGCCTTGAACTCATGATTTCCTGTCTTGGTCTTTTGAGTGCACCAATACACCTGGCATCAACTGCATCTTAATGAGCGTTCCTACACTTATGTTCATCTGAGTTTCCTCCTCAGAAGTAAAGTAGCAAAGAGAATCCGCCCTCATCTTGATTGGGCCCGTCAGCTTCCTTTCCCACATTCTCACCAGGGAGGCCCTGACAGTGCTTCTGCTGTGGCTAATTTGATGGTTACAAATTGTATCTCACTGTGCTTTTAATTTGCGCCTCTCCACTCACCAGGCACAAAGAGCTGCCTTCCCCACATCTTCCTGACCTGGGAATTCTCTCCCTTGCCTCCTGTCCCTCCCAGCCATTTTCTAGCTGGCAGCTAAGATCCCATTGGAGAGGCCTGCTCTGACCAGACACGGCCACCACTCTATGACAGCCTGGCTTGCTGGGTGTCTTCACATTGGCCCAGCTGGCTTCCATTCCTGCCATTCTCCCTTCTACCCATCCACTCCAGGCTGTCAGAACTCCTTCAGTTCCTCAAAAGTACAGGCAAGTTCCTGCTGTAGCTCGTCAATGGCAGCTGTCTGAGCTCCAGCTTCCTTGGGCGCTGGGATTGCCAAGGCCTCAGGCAGGTCTTCCCACCAGCCCCAGACCTGCAGAGGTGATAATAACAGGACTAAGGGGACCTGGACAGGGACATGGTGAGTAACAGTCATGTCCTAAGACAAGCCGTAGCAGCAAGAATATAGTTTGTCCGGCCCACCTCCATCTTCTGGAAGAGGCATCTGTGAACCATAGCGTCTTTGTTCCCAGAATTGAAGAGCAAACAGCCCAAGAGTGAATGTGGATCCAGGGGGCAAGGAAGGCTGTTGTGTGAGCGAGGGAAGAGGCTCCTATGAGCTCTCTCTGGCCTCTTCCCAGCACAGTAGGCTCACTGCTTAAGCCTCTAGCTGGAAGCCTCTAGACTCCCGAGACAGGCAAGGAAGACTGCGGACTGAACCACTCGGCAGGCCTCTGGGTCTCCCCATCTCTAGCATCCTGACTCAGACCTGTGAACCAAAGCTGCTTCTTGTGTTTAAAAGATCTGTTGCTGGCCTGTGTCTCTAGGGGATGAGGGCCTATAGAAACCTTGGAGAATGTTTGAATAAAAGGCAGCCTTTAAACGTGACAACTTAGATTTATGAAAATCTGGTATATGGGCATTTTGTCTTTTTTCTACAGATCACTGAAAAAGATCAGTTATAGCTTGGGACTGGGCTGAACTGTGGTCGTTGGGGTGCACTGGTATAAAGCTGGCCTCTGGCTCTCGGGGTTTCCTGCAGCAGGGCCTGCTGGGAGATCCTTCCTGCCAGGCTGGAATTTAAACTGCCTTGTAGAGATGGGCAAGGATGGGTCTTACTCAAGTTCAAGTGCTCAGGTGTCGGGTCAGAGAGCCTATCATAGGAAGGACTTCATCCTCTTGCAGTGCAGGGGACAGATCCGTTTTGACTTTCACACTGTGGCTTCTGCTGTGGCCTTGTCACCTGACAGGTGGTGTGGACAGCCCTGGCTGGATTACACCGCTGCCCCAGAATGAATCCAAACCATAATCCTCTGTTTCTTTTCAACTCCAGAAAGAAAACATTTCTGAAGAGGAAACTGCAAACAGTTCACTTAAACTTTACACATTTTTTTCCTGACTTAGCAATGTTTTCAAACTTCAAATGCTCCCTTGTAATCCTGCTGTCTGTATTTGAGCTCTTCCTTGTCTTCAGTTCTGTCCAGTCAGCAGCCCCGAGCCATGCCACTTGGTGAGCAGGTGGCCAAGAGACGTCTGCCCTGTGTGCTGGGAGGAGGGAAGAAGCCAGGGGGGTCACCCCTCTGTAACCCAGCACTGTGCTTAATGCGAAAAGTGATTATGTTTTAGAGATGCCTTTTTTTCTCCTCTATTAGAGAAGGCAGAAAGGGGGGGGGAGAGAGAGGGAGAGGAAGAAGAAGAGGGAGAGGGAGAGGGAGAGAGATGAAGGGAGGGGGAGAGAGAGTCGATTTAGGAATTCAGCCAATTTAAATAAAAGAAAGAAAACGAGCTCTGGTAAGTGCACATATGAGACACAGCCCATGTAGGGTGTGGGCAGTATTCCCTCACAGTATGAGAACACTGTCCACACCCTTCCCAGCCTACCACCACTACAGCAGCAGCCTGAGCTGATTTCTTGATCATTTAGTGATGAACATGATGTTCTATCTATCAAAAAAAGTAGAAGCCAGAAAAACATATAAAAGTTTTTGGGTGATTAGTTTTGTTAAAGGAGTGTTCACTTACATTTAGATCTTTTTTATTCTTCTGAATTGCAATATAAGCCACTAAAAAAAAGAGGACCGATATGAAAATATTATACTTTCTTTTTCTTTTCTTAAGACAGATTCTCTTAAATCCCAGGCTGGCCTCAAACTCGTTATGTAGCTGAGAATGACCTTGAATTTGTTTTCTTTTTAAAAATTATTAAATTATATTTATTGAAAGTCAGAAGAGGGAAGGAAGAGTCTGTGGACCAAGGAAGGGGGAGTAGATACACCCACATGGTCTGAGCTTAGTTCACATGGTGAACCTGAAAGAAACATCTTGAGAGAAGAAAAAGCACAGAGAACCGGTAAGCTGTGTGGAAGTAGGGGGCAGGGGTTTTCTCCCGTTTCAGCCATCAGGACTGAGACAAGCCGGCGAGTGGCTCATGCAAACCTGGATGCTCAGGAGTCTGTGTAGGCCAACCAAGAGAGCTGTCTTCTCCTTGACCTTGGATTTCTGATCCTCTGGCCTCCACCACCCAAGTGCCTGGCTTTTGATGCCCCTTTCAAATTTGGCAGGAGGCAGGAGGTGAGTGTATGTCCTCCATAGTCTCAGGGATTTCTGATGAAGCTTCCTTATTTATGCCCGTAAGTAGCCTGCTGGAGGAGGTGTTGTTGGGGTGGATCTTGTAGTCCAGCCCTCAGGTGTGTTCAGAGTCAGTTGGAGCTCTGGCTGTTTGGTGATGTCTCTGCTGTGGATACTGAAGTGAGTCAGCTTCTTCTGCCATTGACGGTGGATCCTGTGGATTCTGTAAACCGGAAATGAACCCTTTCCTCCCATAAGCTGCTTCTGTGAAAGTAACTGTAACACATGCCTATAGAAACCCATGAAAAAGAGTCAATGAGACATTACATAATGAAGTTTTTGACCTCATGGGCAGTGAAGGCTGTGAAAATGGAAAGCCTTGCACAACTTGAGGGTTTGAGGTTCTGTGCTGGAGAAAATGCAGTTTAGATGTCAGAATCCATGGGAAAAGGAGACCATTGATCTAGGATGGTTAGGGAGTATTATAGCTTCTTACTTCACTTGCTTTAGAATTTCGGAGCCATTGTTTCTTGCAATGTGAAACCAGTACGTTCATCTGCAGAATACTGATGGTTGTGAATGGAGGAGAAAGAAAACCGGATAAGGGGGGAGGCCTTAGAAGTTGCTCACGCTCTTGCCCTCAACTATGAATAAGTGACATGTAGGGAGACTTCCTGATCAGTACAAAATGCACCTTTTCTTCACTGGCATGAGGCTCCATGTCCTGCTTCTCATTAGCTCAGCAGAATGGAAGCGCCATCTGCATGTGCTGCTCTGGTCTGATGGCAGGAGGCCATGGGCAACAACTCTTAAATCCAAGCAGGTAGTCATGGAGACTTCAAGCCGATGCCTGTAGTAGCCGGCTTCATGTCACTTGTTATACAGGTGGTCTTTTTAAAAAATATATATTTATTGTCCATAATGAGTTACATTATTTAGTGGGCAAACAATGAGTTGTTATCCCCAACTCCCCAAATGCCCCCCCTCCCCATCCCCAATCAGCTGGATATCCTCCTCCGTGGGTCATCTGGATCAGTCCTTTGTGACAGGGGACCATGGATAGCCTAGCATTCAGCCCAGTTCTCCTGGCCCAAGTGTGTTATTATTGAGGGGTGCCATGCCCCTGGATAGTCTCCCCCACCATGGCTCTCACAATCTTTCCGCCCCCTCTTCCGCTCAGTTCCCTGAGTCGTGGTGGCTGAGTATTAAGACTGCTTTAATGTTGTGAGCTTAGGGGGCTTTGTGTCGAAAATTGTTGGTTTCTGTCACCCTGGCTTATCCTGTGTTGATTGATTGGCTGTGGCTGTGGGTCCCTTGTTCATCCCGTCATCCATATGGATCCTCCACGGTATGACTGTGGTGGCTCATCTCTTGCGAGAATCTCAGCTATCGGCCTACAGTCCATTGGTAGGGTTAGATGGGCCACAACTCTCTCACTGCATCCTGAAAAATACAAACACAATCTCCATCAGAGAGTGAGATCAGTCTAGGTTAACAAATATACACAATCCTGGATTACCTAGATTCTATTTTTAGTAGCCTCCCTGTCAATTGGTCCCATAGCACATCTTTTCTTGGGAGCCACCCTGAGACTACAGAGTGAATTCCAGGTCAGCCTGGGCTAGAGTGAGACCCTACCTCGAGAAAAAAAAATGGTGGTCAAAGCAGTAAGGACCACACTGGCCAAAACAGTTTGCTGTGAGGGTGCATTTTGGAAAGGCCTCACGATCTTGACCTCACTCAAGTCAAGGTTGACTGGCAGATGGGCTGGATAACAGCACACTAGTGGGGACCTGCCGGGTCTCCTAGGGAAGTGATCAGGCCAGCTCTGTTGGACACAACGATCCTGAAGAGGCAACGCGTCCAGGGGACAGGAAGACATCTGGCAGGAGCATGCCAACGTGGTATTCTCTGTCATGAGTGACCACCTAGCTGCAGAGTGCACACATGGATCATAAGCCTGCTAGCCACAGATGGCGGGGCTCCATGGGGGGGGCGGGGGTGCATCATCCTTTACTCCCCTAGCCGGGAGGATCGAGGCAGCTTCTGGAGGCATCAGCAGTGGCCGTGGGTCTGATTACGTTGTTGGGGTCAGAGGATGGAGGGGAAGATGAGATGAAGCAGGAGGCGGTGGAGCCTCGAGGCAATTACAATGCAGACGACAGACAACGGAGTAAGTTCACTGAGTAAACCATGGACTGTCCTACAGGAGTAATTTGTTATGCTTCGTCATAAAATGTATTTTTAGACAGCTGGACAAGTTAAAGAAATAAACTCTTGATATTCAGGTGGTCATTTTTATTATTTTTTAAATTTTTATTTGCAAGCAGAGAGAAGAGAGACAGAGAGAATGGGTGCATCAGGGCCTTCAGGCACCAGACTCCAGATGTATGGGTCACTCACTATGCCTCTGGCCTTTACATGGGTACTGGGGAATCAAACTCTGGTCCTCAGGCTCTGCAGGCGAGTGGCCCAACTGCTGAGCCCTCTCCAGCCCAGGTAGCCTTTTTAAAAACATCTTCGCAAAGCAATCCACTGAAGTTGTGTCAGGGACTGGAATGCTAAATTCTGACCCACATGTCCCTAGAGCAAGCCAGAAAAATAAAAAAGCAACTTACCTGTCAATTATACTGTTGACAGAAAGAGGCCTCAAGTCACTTGTGGGAACTAAGAACCACTGTCCTTGCTTGGGTGGGCTTTCATGTTAATCCCACACCACCCCATCTTCTAAACCAGGCTAAGTGGGGGAAAGCTGACTGAGCAAATACCAAGCCAGGAACTGTGCTTCCTTTAGAAGAGACTTTTCTAGTTGCCCAGTTGTTTTTGGATGGAAGTGATAAAAATACAGCTGTTATTTCATCCTCTAGTAAAATGGGTATACAATGGTAGCTTTAAAAGGACAGGAAAGCCAGGGGTGGTGGTGGTGTGCACCTTTAATCTCAACACTTGGGAAGCAGATGAGGAGGAGCCATGTGAGTTCAAGGCCACCCTGAGACTACATAGTGCATTCTAGGTCAGCCTGGACTAGAGTGAAACCCTACCTCGAAAAACCAAAACCAAAACCAAAACCCAACCAAACCAAATAAAAAACCAGGAGCCTGGGCTGGGGAGATGGCTCAGCAGTTAAAGGTACTCATCTGCAAAGCCTCACAGCCTGGGTTGGATTCCCCAGCACCCATGTAAATCCAGATGTACAAAATGCACGTGTTTGATGTTCATTTGAAGTGGCAAGAGGCCCTGGCAACCCATTCTCTAGTAAGTATTAAAACAGGAGCCCAAAGTACTGCCGTACAGATAGGAGTCATTTTGTTAATATATAGGAAATTATGCTAATACCGCAGTATGACTTCTGGGATGGTTTCTGGTGCCAAAAGATTTACTATTATTTTCTAGGGCAATACAGTGAACCTCAATCACATGGACTGAGTATTACACTCTTCACCTCTGAAACGTACCACTGCTCACTGCTTTCTGTACGAGACACTGATAGAGACTCATAAAAGGGCAGTTCATTTTGGAGTTTATAAATGCTTATCTGCATTAGTAGCTAATTAATTTTGGATTACCTGTTGATATAATTTTCTGCATGACTTCAATTCAACAATTCAAAATAATTGTAAGTGCTAGACTGAATCAGGTTGGTCATCTAAAAAGTAAATTGTAGCCAAGTGTCATGGTACATGAGCCTAAAACCCCTGCACTTGGGAGGCTGACAAGTTCAAGGTTAGCCTGTAGCAAGACACTGTATCAAAAAAAGAAATTAAAAATGATAATACATCTTTAAATGGCAATTTAAAAAAATATTAACCTTTCATTCACACAAACTTGTAATGCTAATGTATTAGTCACAACAGCATTGGCTGACATTTCAATTTTCCCCGAGAAGTCATTTACATGGACTTTCAATCCCTCCACCTCTAAAATGTCAGCAGCCTAGGAGGATGTGACCAGAGGTTTAGAAGCTGCCCTTCCTTGAGCCCCTCAGATCTGCCCTTGTTTTAGTGTAGCACTTCCCAACGGGACTCCCCACCATGTTCAGGTGGCCTTTTACTCTAGCCCAGGTTGACCTGGAAGTCACTCGGTCGTCCTAGGCTGATCCTCCTATTCATCGACAAAACAGAAAATACCAAAACCCAAAAACCTTTTCTGTTAACCCCAAGAGCCTCAGGTGGGCCTTCCTATGCTACACCACAGAGACCAGAAAACACTATTTTGGTCTCTTCAGGCTCAGAAAAACTCGGAGTCGTAAGTTTTTGAGAACTGGGAATATAAACATTCTCTTGTTCAAGAGATCCCACCCCCATTCAGCACCTGTGCAAATGGGACCAATAACCCTGACTGCTTCTTCTTAAAGAGCCCAACAAGTCCCACGTGTTTTCAACAAAGGGGTCACTTTCCAAATATTAAGAACTAGAATGAAGAAGCTAGTACACACTATTAGTAAAGAAGCCATATCCATTTTTTCTGCCTAATTGGCAATCTGGTTGTGTTCGTTAATTAAACAGCAGCTGGAGAGCTAGGTGTGGTGGTGCTTGCCTGCAATCCCGAAACTTGGGAGATCCTGAGTTCAAGGCCAGCCTATTGTACCTAGGAAGATCTTCACTGAAAACAGCCACAAAAAGCCAATCTGTGGAAATTGGCAAAATAATCTAGAAAGGATTTGAAGTCAAAAGAATGGTCCCCACCCCTTCACTGTTCTCAGTTGACAAATAAGTGTTCAGCTGGGGAACAAAATGCCTCTAAGTTCAAAAACAAGCCACAAAATCTGTATTAGAATATAAGTTTTTTAATTTTTATAAATAACTTATCTGTTACAAAGATAGTTTACCCAGCTAAATCACAAAACCATCAACTCAAGATATCCAAATTACATTTTATTAATAAAACAAGTAAAAACTGATTTATCAATCTTCACATAGAACTGCAGATGAAGCTGAAAAACAAAGCCTACTTTAAACAAATGCATCCAATGGAGGAGCTCAGGGGTCCATGGTCTAGTTAGCTAGGATTGTCTTCTCTCTTTCCATGTACACCATGCAAAGCCTGGAAGCCGAGCACGAGGCTCTGACATCCGGAGATCACCTGTAAGAATCCCATTTGTTTCCAAGAGCCACTAGCAAACATTTACAGTGGGTGACAACATTAGTTCCTATTTTTTGCTCTATTTCAGCACTTCCCGTAGCCCCATTCTAAGCACTGATATATATTTCATAATTCTTTTAAATGCATACTGTGACTTTTTCTTGATTTCATTTAGTTATATACATTCCTGATCATCTGAATATTTATTTTCCTTACAAAAATATATCATCAAAATAGAGATGCTTGAGGTTGCTTCAGTGTTCAAGTTTGCTTGTTTTTCTTTTTTTCCAGCTTTTCTTCAGTTGTCCTAAATATGACTATGTTTCATAAATACATATGATACTGATATCACATCAGGTTTCAAAATGGATTGTCCCAACAGTAAAGCATTTAAACTTCTTTCCAAAATAAGGGCTGTCGGTACTGTTGCTGTTGCTGGTTTGAAACTGCACTTTCCCAATACTAATCTCTAGGGAAAGTTCTGTGGGACATGGAGCAGACGGAGCACACTCTGTCAATGGGTAAAATACATTTTGCATTTAAGTTTCCATGGAAGACAAAACATGCTGGGTCACCCATTGCTAGGTACAGAGTGTGACTACAGACATCACTATTTTTTTCTGCAGTTCACTGTGCAGCATCTGTATGTCTTCACAGAATTTTGGCACCCATGGGGGCAAAGTACAGATAAGTAAAGTTATTTTGTGCATAGTTTCATTAATGCTTTTTATTTTTCTTTTATTTTATGGCATTGCTTCTCTCAGGTAAGGCTTAAAAAAGGAACATGATCGTGCTTACTCACTAAAAGGAAAAAAGAATTAGTTAACAAAAGTCCATTACACTATACATATAGAAATATAAGAAAATAATGAAGAAGAAATCACTTAGGCAGACTCGAGAGAGGTGTACAGTAGGAAAAGCTTTGGGGATTTCACTGCGTGTTTGTACAGACAATGCAGACTGCTTTCTTGCTCATCATTAGGTCCTAGATGCTGGCTTCACAGACGTCTTCAGGGAACAGAGACAAGGCCAGGAGTACCACAGATGGTGACGTTCTTCCCCATCCATCCATCGCACTGTGGCAGCACAGTCTGAAAGTTACACCTTGTTCCTTCTCTTTGTGTGTGTAGTGTTTCACTGAAACACTCACTCTATTCCTTCCTCCTGTCAAAATTCAGTAGTGACAAGAGGGAAGGGACGGGAGCATCTAGGCACTGACACAGTGAGCGCGCTCCGTCACAGACACCAACCAAGTCTTTCAGATGACCACGGATGGGATGAACTTCAACTGCCCGTGACATTAGACTGAGGTATCATTAGCTCTGTGGGCTGACAGTTAACAATTAGCAGAACACCATCTTGTCACACCTTCAACTGACAAAATTCTATGTAGCAGTGACACTTTTCCCCAGTGACTTGTGGATGTGGACTTAGGAGACATGGGGCTTTTGGCTCAGAAGTGCCGCGGCATCTCGCACTGTTCACAGCGGATTAAGGCTGGATGATTCAAGAAAGTACAGGCAGTGCAATTCCACTGAGCCCCCTCGTCATCGTCGGCGTCTTGAGTCTTTGGTGCTTTGATGGTGGACCTCTGATCTGTAAAGAAGCAGACAGCATTTGTTTTAGAAGTAAAGATCTCACAGTCTCATGACTGACAACTCTAAATAGTATTTATATTGAATAGAATGAAAGGAGCTCGTTAACCAGAGGTTGTGCTCCACCACCAGCTTCCATCAAACTGGAACAATGACAATGTGACAGAATCATCCTCACATCTCCTAAGGGAGAAAACAGCCTTCTGTTCTTCAACTCATAACCGAAGAATGGCTGACACTAATAACTATTTCCATGAAGGTAGTACTTAGGGTTGTGAAAAGGTGTCCTACTGTAAGACAATACTGAGTGTATCCAGCTGGGCGTGGTGGCCCTCACCTTTTATCCCAGCACTCAGGAGGCCAAGGGAAGAGGATGGCTGTGACTTCGAGGTCAGCCTGGGCTAGAGCGAAACCCTGCCCCCTTCGCCCCCCCTCAAAAGGCATTCAGTCTCATTAATTTCTTTCCTGCTCAAGTAGTGTTTATATTTCTGTTTTTCACCAGGGATGGAAGTTTCCATTCAAAAGTCTTTTATCTTCTAAAATACAACAAATAACACAAATAAAATTTAAAATTTTTGCTTGTTTTGAGATAGTGAGTTCAAGGCCAGCTTAGGCTCCCCATGTAGCCTAAGCTGGCCTTGAACTCACTTTATAGACCAGGCTGGTTTTGAACTTATGGCGATCCTCCTGTCTCAGTTTCTGAGACTACAAGTGTGCGCCACCACACCTGGCTTTAAAGAACTGATTCCTAAACTCATATTTACCTTCATGTCAACAACAAACCCTGAAGCAGCTGTCGGGAGACACTACCCCTGACTGAATGCTTCTTTGGCTGCGCCAAAGCTTCTCAATTTGTCTGGTTTTGTTTTCTGGCTAGATCCAAAACACCGCCACCCGCAACAAAGCCAAGCAGCTTCCCAGCCTTCTTCTAGTAGTTTCACATCTTACATCCAAATGCTTAATCCATGCTCTGTTAAATTTTCACATAGAATGAGGTAAGGGTTCACTGCCATTTGTCTGCTCATGGATGTTCAGTTTCTCCCTTTCCCGGTCTGTCCACGGTGTGTGCATGCCACTTCTCAGCTCTAATCTGGCCCTGGTCTGAGTGTGTGACTTCCTGCCTGACCTGGGTCGTGCTCATTACTGTTGCTTTGAAATCCATGTTTTGAAGACCATGACATCTCCAGCTTTACTCACTGCTTTGGCTACTCAGGGTCTTTTGTGGGTCACTATATTTTTAGGACTTTTTCTCTATTTGTGTAAAGAACACCATTGGTATTTTGATAGTGACTACACAGAATCTGCACAGACATCTGAACACTTTTCCCTCCTCTAATCCAAGAATGGAGGATGTCTTTGTGAATCTCTTTCATCAGTGTGTTATAATTTTTGGTGTACAAGTCTTCTACTTCTTTGGTTTATTCTTATTTATTTTTGATAGCTGTAGTGAATGGAATGTTTTTTCTGATTCCAGGATTTCCTTTGTTGTATAGGTCATTATATGTAGAAACAACTGATATTTGTATGTTTATTTTTGTGTCCTCAAACTTTACTAAACGTATTAATTTTAACAGACTTTTTTGAGTTTTTAGAAATTTCTACAACACTAGTCCTACCTTATCTTGGGGTGGGAGTTGGGGAAATATATAAGAATGTCTGAAATCACAGATAGCATTGAACCCAATATATGCTATTCTTTGTAAGTGTTAATACTCTGTGATCATGTCTTCTACACATAGGGATAATTTCATGTCTGCTTTTCTGATTTGTATCTTTTTCCCCTTGTGTAACAGCTACAGCTAAGAATTTATATAATGAACTAGGCACCCCTGCCTTGCACCACATCTTAAAAAGAAAGCTTTCAGTTTCCCCTGCTGAGTGCTCTAACTGTGCGGTCTTCATATACGGCCTTTACCATGCTGAGGTAAGTTCCTCATACCTAGTTTGCTATTTCTTTTGTGTTTTAATCATGAATGGACACTGAACTTTGTCAATATTTTTAATGAGCTTACTGAAATGACCACCCCGCTTCATGACCCTGGCCAATCTGTCTATGCTGAGCACGTCTTCCCTACTGGGTCCCAGTCTAAGTTCTGACGCTTAGCACACTCTAGTAAGAGGTGAGTACCTGTGCTTGTTAGGAACTCTGGCCTGTACTGTTACTTACTCAGAGTGTCTAAGTCTGATTTTACTCTCAAGGTGATGGTAGCCTCACATTTGGAAGGGTCACTTTCAATTTTTTTTTGATAAGTATTGGTATTAATTCTTTGAATGTTTCAGAATTCACTCAGGAAGCCATCTAGTCCTGGGCTTTTTTCCTTTAGAGACTCAATTCCAAATTCCATCTCCTTATTGCTAGCAGTCAGCCTGTGTCCGGCTTTCCATTCCTTCCTGGTCCACTTTGCACAGGTCTTGCAGGAACTCGCCCACATCTTCAAGACTATTCCACTTACTGACACGTGATGGTGCCTGAGGGTTCCTGGATTCTTTTATCTTGGAGGCATCTGCTGTCATGGCTTCTCTCTCACGTCTGTTCTTGTTTGAATCCCTCTCCCTTCACCAGCTAAGTGTTTGCTGACTATTATTTTCTTTTTTTAAAAACTTAGTTTCATTGGTTTTTTCCAGTTTAAAAAATTCTCTCCTTTTGCTCTAATCTTTATTATTTCCTTCTTTCTAACAACTTTGGGCCTTTTTTCTTGTTCTAGTTTTCCTTGTGGTATAAAGCTAGGTTAACTGAATCTTCTTTTATGAATGAAGGCATTTATCGTTGTTATTACAGGTTTTGTTATGTTGGGTTTTGTTTTCCTCCAGACACCTGCCTGCGTGCCTGCTGGGGATCACCCAGGGCTGGGCTATACCACTGTGCTACACATGCTTGGTCCGCTTGCCACATACTTTACAATTCTCTTTTCATTTCTTTAAAGACCCAAAGGATGTTCAAAAGTGTTGCTTAGTTTCCATAAATTTTATAATCTCACTCTACTTGGGCAAAAGATACTTGGAATGATTTTGATCTTTCTAGATTTGTTATGACTTGTCTTGTGAACAACCATCTTAGAATGTTCTGGGTGCATTTGAGAAGAATGTGCATTGAGTAGTTGGTGCCATATGTGCTGTGTTCTTTTTTATCATATATATATATATATATATATATATATATATATATATATATATGACACTGTTTTGAGAGACAGCTTTAGACACTGTGTGTCTCTCTATGTGTGGGCATGCGAGTGAGGGGCACACAGAGGCCAGAGGGCAATGTGGGTGCCTCAGTTACCCTCCACCTTATTTTTGAAATAGGGGCTGGCTCTCACTGAAACTGGAGCTTGCTCGTTTGTCAAGAATGGCTGGCCAGTGAGCCTAGTGGCACTTCCTGTCTCTACCTCCCCAGTGCTGAGATCAGAGGCTCGTGCTGTTGCACACAGCTTTGTTATGTGATGGAACTCAGGTACTGATGCTTGCATGGCAGATCATACCCCAGCCCCATGAAAACAGTTTGTCTGCTTAATTATAGTCACTCATAATGCTATTTTCTATCCCTCAACCTTCAGTTTATGTGTGTCCTTAAATCTGAAATTCATCTCTTGCAAGTCACTTCTTGGAAGATCCCCCTGCATCTCCATTTGCACTTCAGGCAATTTGTTTCGGAGAAGACTTGTACCATTTCGTGTTGTGAGTGCTTTGGTAGTTCTTCCTCTTTCTTGTTCACTGTCTTTTGTTCTGTGATAGTTTTCTTCAGACTTGTTTATTTTCCTTTTACCTTTTAAGTGTCTAGTATAGGGTTTTTCTTTGTGGTTAGAGGTTAGCATAAACATATCTTGTAGTTAAGTTCTTCTAGTTTTAGTTAGTGACATGTAGCTTCACTTGCATACAAACCATCACACTGTCACCAGCCCTACCCTGTCTGCTCCATTCTGTGTTCTGGTAGGTAAATGTGCTCTCTTAATAGTCTGTGTTCATTTAAAATATCTGGTGTGTGTGTGTAGAGGCCTGAGGTCAATGCTGGCTTTCCCTCAATCGCTCTCTAATTTTTTGAGACATGGTCTCTCTCTGAACCTAGAACTCACTGATTCAGCTAGACTAGCTAGTCAGTAAGCCCTGAGGATCCCTAGTGCTAGGATCACAGGAGTGTGCCACCAAGCCTGGCATTTACATGGGTGCTAGGGATCCAAACTCAGGCTCTCATGCTTGTGTGACAAGCACTTTACTCACTGAATAATCTTCCCAGCCCCCATTTACAAATTCTGTATTTCAACTGTCATCTTAGGGCTAATAGTAAATTATACACCATGATTACAGTATTTCATTAGCCGGAATGAAGATACTTTTATTTACTTTCGTAAATGAGATTTCTGCATTTATTCCATTTCTATATATCCTTTAGTGCCTGGCTCAAAGACGTATTTCTTTTTTTTTTTGTTATTTAGAGTTTATTATATGAGTAATTTTATCCCAATATTAAGACATTAACGATACCCCCATATTTATTACCCACAACTCAGCCATTTCTTTGGTTTTATTTTTCTGTGACAAGATTTTGATATGTAGATCAAACTGTCCTCAAACTTTCAATCCTTGTCTCAGCTTTACAAGTGCTGGGATCACAGAGATGGGTGACCACACCCAACCAGATGTTTCTTTCTAATGAATTGACTATTACATTTCCAAATTTCTACAATGGCCAACAGACCATAGAAAGACATTTCTTTAGGCTCCTGCTTGAAACCAACAGCTTCAGTCAACTGCCAGCCTTGATTCAGGGCCAAACACAAGACACATTTCAACAAGTTTTAGTTTGGTACATCTATTCTGTGACTATCAATGCTATGAAACTGTAGTGGATGACATGTTTTGAGAATCATTCATCTGGAATTCAGGAATGCTGCTCACTTGGAACTCCACACAAATTAAATAAATCAATGGTATTCTTGAAAAACTGAGCTTTCTCGAGGTACCTTCCTCATTACTTAAAAAAAATTTAATACAAAGTTTTTGCACTTGGTTTTACTTTTTTTTTTTTGTTTTAAATCAAGACTTGCTATTTTGGCCTCAAACATTACTCTTAAGAAAATAAATATATTCCACCTTTGCATCACCCCCCAAACCCCAGAATGCAAATGAGAACACCGACATTTTCCTATCAAGTCCACCCCAGAGGCCAGGCTGTGAAGCACTTCTCCAGTGAAAAGATGCTATGATCTTGCTTTTCACAAGGCAACAGTTTCACACTTAATGGATACACTAACCTTTGGGTTTTGGTGGTACAGGACCTACAAATCCAATATTGTCATAAAAGTTATGAATAGCGCTGGGGTTAAAATGTGGTCCTGAAATATATAAAAAGTAAATATATCAATGTTTGTACCTCAAAAATACTTAATTTTATTTTTAAAAGCAAGCATTTCTTTCTAAAAATACTATAAGATAAACAGAAGAAATGCTTAATTTTGACCTCTAATCTCAAATTATATGTAAAATTTAAAAACGTACTTCAAAATAAAGGTATAAAATAGCACCCGTAAACAGAGGCAAGTGGTAAACTGGGAAAGAAGTTAAATTAATGCTGTGGGGAAGCATTAGAAGCACCATGGTCCATGTGCTGAGCTCAAAAGAACACCTTATTGGCATTTTAAGGTAAATTTAAGTAAAGTTAATCAGCTGAAACACACACAAAGGTGTGGTTAAGGATTTATGTTAGTTTCTTCCTCTTTTAAATATTTCTGGTATTCCCCCAACTTTAGAATTAAGTTTCCGTGATAATATTTTAGTTTTCTATGGAATTGAATTATAAACATTTTATGGTTACTAATAAAATAGCTCAAGTATAACAAAAGTCAACCACTGCCCTAGTGATGATGACTATGCTTTTATTTCTTGTCTATTTTATCAATTAGGATAGTGTCAATGAGATGGGGGTACACAATTCTTGAAAGGTCAAAGGAGAAGGGGGAGAGTCGTGGATATGTATGCCTGTGCTACTAACCACTCGTACGAGAGATTCTCCACAAGATGCAGGGCCTCTGACCAGGCAGCCAGACACACTCACTGCTGTCTTTCCTGACACACGGCTCAAGCAGATGTGAAGGACATAAAGGTATCAGGTGACTTCTGAGCCTGCTACACGCTTACTGGGGGTAGGATAAAACTCCAACTGTTCTTTAGCACTATCTGGCTCTAAAGCCGAACACTCTGAGACAGTACGACTGATAAGCCTCTTCTCAGCCACAGGAAAAGAGCTGGCAGATTAATTCAATGAATTTCAGCTGAGTATACACTGAACTTTACCTCGGGCTTGAAAAAGATCAATTTCTTTGGTTAAGCAGTCAATGTCAATCTGGAGTTGTCTATTACAACTTCTCAACTGCTGCATTTCTTCAAGCTGAAAAATAATTCCACGTAAAAAAGATTTGTATTGAATTCTCACGTCATTAGTTAAGAAAGAATGGAGTTTGGCAGGGAGGCAAGTACAGAAACAAGTAAGAGCGTTTACTGAGCAGTAGATCAGGCCTCACGAGGGCAGCAGCTACTCTCATGTCCAAGCACAGAGGTCACAGCAGTGGCAGACTTACTGAAGGGATCTGGGATATGGAATTCGATCTTTTCAGGCGCCTTCGAGTTAGATTATTTTCCATCTCATTGACCTCAGATTTTAGTTTATCCAGCTTTTTCTTCTGAATCTCAAGTTCTCTTTGAAGTCGCTCCATCCTGGCCTTCTGGTGAACCAACAGAGCTGCAATGCATATTAACAAACATGAGCTCCCATCCATTTTAGCAATTAACCTTTACACAGACTTGGGAAAACAAATGATCTCTGTGACAAACACAAATTTGCTAACAATCCCAAAACAATAAAATGAATTATTATTAAGCCTTTAGAATTAAAAAAAAATCCAAAATGATTATGAAACTACATTATTTATCTAAGCAAATATTGCTTACTTTAATCAAAAGAAATGTTTTTAGGGTTTGGACTAAATCTACCTTAAGGCTGAAGACAGCATTCTTAGTTCATTACTTTCTAAAGGTTCCAGGTAATTTAGCTAACCTCTTTTATGCACTTCTTATACTTGATTTATACATGGGATATTCTAATATGAAAACTTTACAGGTATTTTAGAAGGAAATATGAAATGCATTGAATACATTTTAATGTCTATAACAGACAAAACAGATAGACTGACTTCATACGGATACTAACAAATATTCCAAATGCAAAGTAAAACATGCAAAACAAACTTTTCTTATATTTAGATTATAGTTTGTGAAAGTATTTTACTTAGATTTTTGACAAAAACAAAATAAACATTAATCTTGCAACATAAATGATGAGTTATTTAGAAGACCTTATCAAGCTATGAAAATCAGTGTATGTTCTTGTGACCCTCATCTCTTAGGACACTAAGATACTAGAATGTACTTTTATAAAGAAGACAGCTTAGGGTGACTCTAGTGAGAAAACACCTTAGACCTCTAAAAATTAAGAGTTGTTTGAAGTGAGAAAGTCAGATTGTTTAAACAGAAGAGTAGACAGTTGGCAACCTGTAACAATCTATGAAGATTGCCCAGAATGCACAGAAATACTGTTAGAAAATATGAAATGGGGGTTAAAAAGTCACATGCTACAAACAACAGACTGAATGATGGTGATTCCATAAGATTAGAGTGGGGTGAAAAATCCCAACTACCTAGTATTGTTGTGGACGTGTGTGCAACATGCACATGTGAGCTGGCGTGTGTGCTCATGGATGTGCATGAGTGTGAAGGTCTTTCTCAATTGCTCCTCCCTTCATTCTTTGAGACAGAATCTCTCAATGAACCTAGACTCATTGATTCAACTAGTCTGACTAGCCAGCAAGTTTCAGGCATTCTGTCTCTGCCTCCCAGTCCACTTTGCCTGGAGTTTTACATGGGTGCTGGGCTCTTCATGCCTGTACAACTGAGCCAACAGCTCCCTGCCTAGGATTTTTATGTTTTCTGTATTTTGATATACAAATACTTACCACTGCACTACAACTGCCTACAGTGTTCAGTACAGTGACATGCTGTACAGGTTTGCGGTGTTGGGCCAGCAGGGTATACACACTGCAGTCATAGTAGCAATGCCATATAGGCTTATGTTTATATGACAAGGAAATTGGCTACATGACACATTTTTCAGATTACATCACTCTTTCTTAAATGATGCCTGCTTGTACACATTAGAAGGAATTCCAGGACCAGGGGAAGAGAAAGAGAGAAAGGGAGAGAGTGATGGAGGGTAAAAACAAGACTCTAAAGAACTGTAGACCATGGACCACATTTGGCCTGTGAACACAGCTTCACTGGAATCCACACTTTCTTTTTTTTTTCTTTCTTGTCCGGTTGTTCCATGTTAGAACAGCAGAGCTGAGAAGACAGAATCATGTGGCTTGCACCATCCTAAATGATTTATATCTGGCCCTGTACCAGACCATACAGGACCATTGGGGACTCTGAGTGAAATGGGCATCTATCACTGCACAGAAAGTCTTACAGTAAAAGAACCAGAGAAAACAATTACTTCGTACTTCAAGGGAGGGAGACAGGGGAGGGAGGGAGACTGGGGAGGGAGGGGGGGAGGGAGGGAGGGAGGGAGGGAGGGAGGGAGGGAGAGAGAGAGAGAGAGAGAGAGAGAGAGAGAGAGAGAGAGAGAGAGAGAGAGAGAGAGAGAGAGAGAGAGAGAAAGAACTGGGGAACCTGCTGATTGTGAGGCACCAAAGATAACAAATCCCCAAACCATTTATTTCTTAACTATACTAACTCTACACAAGCGACCATATAGAAAAAGAGGTGTTTCCATGTGGTATTCTTCAGTCCTTTCTGTTACTTCTCATGTAATGTTTGACTCAAACGAGACGAGAGGAGTGCAACTCATTCAAGAAACACAGCCACCAGCAGAGCCACACTCAGTGGTGACTCAGATGCCGGACAGACCTGACAGGTGTCAATTAAAGCCACAGCATCCAAGAGGAAGAATGCTCCTGAAAGGTGTTATCAGCATCCTGGACACATAAGATGACAGAATGAGAAGACAGAAATCACTCTAAGTAAATGTCATAATGAAACCACTGCTTTTTTTTTTTGCTAGAAAGATGATCAGGAAAGATGGTGCTCTAACCAGGCTCTTCTACAGGAAAACAGGTCCAAAGAGGAGGGTGCTTGGAAGGCTTTCAAATTGAGGGCTGTAGTTGTTGAGGAAACTAGAAAA
Source organism: Zapus hudsonius (assembly GCA_004024765.1). NCBI lineage: Eukaryota > Metazoa > Chordata > Mammalia > Rodentia > Dipodidae > Zapus > Zapus hudsonius. The sequence goes on along the minus strand of PVHP010001996.1, from coordinate 74,249 downwards.
CTTTTACTTCCACTATGACAACTGAGTAAATCACTTACAACTTGAGAAAATCACTTACACTGCAGAGAGTTTTAAACAGATCAAACCCGGCACACACAACCCACGTTCATGCACATCACAGACTTACAGATTACTGCATATCTAAAAAGCTTTAGCTCAGTGTTTGAAGGCATTGGTTGCTTAAAAAGCCAAGCTATAGAGATTCAGTTATACTAGCCGGGACTTTGAAGACAGTGGACTGAACAGTGAATCCCATGAAAATGACAGTGAACAATGAGTCAACCGACACCGAGCACACAGAAGGCAGTCACAATCCATCTATTCCGGCAAGTTCTTAGAACAAATGCCAAGAGCAGGTGGGATGAAGGAATGAAAGCAGAGGCTCACCGAGTGTGGGTTAGGGGAAAAGCCTGCACCCAGACTCACAGTATTTCCAGGCCATCTACAAAGACACAAGAATCAGAGGGACAGATTTCCTTAGTGACTCGGCACTCCCGGTGACATGGCCTGTGGAAAATGACTTTCATTTAATTCATACCAAGCTCAAAATATGAGAGTACTTCTAGACATTTAAGGACTTAGAGAATTTACCTCCCAAATCTCTTATTACAATTTTCAGATGTTCTAAGCAAACTAAAAATATAAGCCAAGAAGGGAAGAGAATATAAATTTCAAGAAATGACGACTCTTAGTTTTCAAATTCCTAGCTGCTGGCTATACAGTAAGTCTAGCAAACAACCAATTAAAACTGTCACAGGGGTGAGGCGATTTGTGGAAGAAATAAATGATATTTTGGAGATGTTTAAATAATATAATAAAAGGCCAGGAATGGAAAAAAATCTAAAAATTCCAGGAAAACCCGCTTCACTAAAGACCTCCAAATCCAGCCAGTCTATTACATATGAACACCCGCAGACAACCTGCAGAGCAAGCACAATACACGAAGCGCTAGGAGCTGGATGTCTACATCTCCCACAGCTTCACATGGTGAAGCCTCAGCCACTGTGCAGGTAGGAAGAGGGGCCCGTGGAAAGGATCAGCTCACCGGAATGGGATCAGTGCCCTTACTGGCTCAATTCTGTTGTTTAACAATATCTAAAGTATTTTGTTACAGCAGCAGGAATACACTAAGACAAAATTAAAAAGTTTTTCCCTATTATAGCAAGAAGTTAGCAGGAAAAAGCTTAAGAAGTATAAATGCATTTAGAAACTTTTACTAAAGTTCTCTATCTCTATATCACACAGTTATTTACTATATATGCTGAACATATATAAATGTATGTATAAATATATGTATCTTGATAAGTCTTGTTCCAAATAGTAACGAAGCTTAAGTTACTTTTTGTACTACTTATTCAAAGTCATTAAATAAATTAAAACCATGAGGAAGTCTGCAGGACAGGAACAAAACTATTTCAAGAGCTTACACGTCAATACCCTGAAACTGTAAGCACCAAATACTTATTATATGTAAATGACAATTTTATATTTGATGAGAATATCAAAGAGTCTCAATAGAAATGTTGACATAAAATTTGAGATCAAAGTCTCCTTAAAAGTTCAACTTTCATGTTTTTCACTTAGCAATAATTACTACCTAATGAACTAGAGTAACACTGTTAGGTTGCTGACACTGTATACAGGTAGTTTTCAAATGCTAGTTCTACCAAGGATACAAAAGAACATCACAATTATGTATTTCTTTAGCTTCTTAAACTACTTTGCTTCTTAAATTAGATGAAAAAGGAATCACAAGAATATTTAGTATCTTTTAAATCCCCTCTTAGTAAAAGTAATTTGATAAAAGTAATTTAGGCCTGCAACTCCCTCTTGTGGTTAAGATAACGACTAGTGAATTTAAGCACCAGGACTCTTTACACCACTCATTCAGGCATTCCAATATTTTATAACAGAAAGCTTTTTTTTAATTAAAAAAATATTTTATTTATTCATTTTTCAAGCAGAGAGATACAGAGATACAGAGAGATACAGAGAGAGATACAGAGAGAGAGAGAGAGAGAGAGAGAGAGAGAGAGAGAGAGAGAGAGAGAGAGAGAGAGAAGAGAGAGAGAACACCAGAGCCACCACCTTGTGGGTCTGGTTTACGTGGGTCCTGGGGAATTGAAGGATGGGGGGAAGCTTAGGCACTGGAGGCAAGTGCCTTAACCGCTGAGCCATCTCTAGCCCTTAAAATTTTTTTAAAAATTAAAAAAAAATTTATAAGCTTATTCTTTTTATTTTTTATTTTTTTTGAGGTAGAGTCTTGCTCTAGCTCAGGCTGACCTGGAACTTACTCTGTACTCTGTAGTCCCAGGCTGGCCTCAGACCCACAGCAATCCTCCTACCTCTTCCTCCCAAGTGCTGGGATTAAAGATGTGCACCAGGCTTGGAAAGCTTATTCTTGACCCAACTTTTTTTTAAGCTTCTGATGAAGAGTGATGACAAATATTTCTTAATTTTATTTGATGAGTTTCAGATGGTGCTAGCTTTAATAATTAGGTACTCTATAGTCTGAATAGTGCCCATTTACTCTAGAAACTTAAAAATCAGTATCATTAGAAGAAATGTATCTGTGAAAGATTTTCCAGGTATTGATGAATACAAAGAATTATTTACAAGCCCACAAAAAAGAAAAATTTGGTCATTAAATTTGGTACTTATTTCTCATGTCTTAAATTTTGGTGGTTTTAATGTACCTACATTAGGTATATGCTCATGTCATGCCTAGTCATTAAAACTAAGAATGTCCAATGCCAACTTCAAAAATAAATTCAAATGTTTCTAGACAGATTTTATTGACCCAGAGATTATATCTATCTGTTCTATACATTGTGTTAGCACTGCTAGTCTATCTAGTGGCTGAATCACAAAAGATTCAAAGATGGCAACTCTCTCCCCCGCCCCCCTGAAGTTTGGTCTTACTCAAGCCCAAAGCTGACCTGGCACACACTGTAGTCCCAAGCTGGCCTTGAACTCATGACACTCCTACCTCTGCCTCCAGAGTGCTGGGATTAAAGGTGTAAGCAACTCTTTGAAGCATCTGGTTCTCTTCTATTTTGCCCTTTTTAAGGACAACCTGAAATTAGATCTTGCAATAGTATTGCAACTGGGCCTATAATCAATTAAAATGCAAACATTGTCTAAAGCTTACCTCAGAAACTAGGAACACTCCATTTTGGGATGGATTATGCTTTAATAGGAGAGATGGCAGCCATATTTAAGTTTATGATGGGGTGTTATGAGACAGTTCAATGTTGTTCTAAGGAATAGCATTATAACTAAAGAGAAATACAGCACACAGTTTCTGTTGCTCTTTTCCAAATCTTAGGATAAGGAAAAGTTTTCTAAATATAATAAGACAACCCAAAAACCATAAGAAAAAAGACCAGTGAATTGGAGTATATAAAAGTAAAAAACTCTCAAAACCAAAAAAATGTATTGACCAAGTTAAAATTATAAATTTTTAAAAAATGGACTTAAACACCCTACAGAAACAGGCAATTTCACAAAATACAAAGTGAAACTGGCTTAAAGAACATGTAAAGATAAAAGATCTATTTAAAAAATAAACCAATGCAATATATTTTTATGTGGCAAAGGAGTATTATTTTTCAGCCATCTATTTACTTGATGGGTAGGGGAGAAGAAGAAAGAACATTCTTGCACATGTTGCCAAACAACCCTCATTTTCTAAATATGGGAGCATAAACTGGTACAAGTTCTAGAGACCCTCAGAGACTGAGAGCCTTTATTGGATCCTTCCCAAGTACTTGTTCCTTTCCTAGTTAGCAGGCCGAGCTGCACTTCCAACTCCCTCAGAACTGTGTGTGGCCATGGGACCCAATCAACTGTCCAGGCAAGAAATCACTACTGGTTTAAGAAGAAAGTAGAGATGGAACTTCCTTTTTTTTCTCATTCCCTGGGTAAGGATCGTGAAGGAGGATCCTGCATTTGAAGCCAGCTTGGGATCTATATCTATATATCTATATATTTATATATATATAGAGGTCCTGCCTCAAAAAAGTATACTTTTAAAACTACATGTAACTTGTGTTATTTTCTCATATACTTTAAATCCTGCCTAGGATTATTTATAATAGATAATATAAAGTAAATATTATATAGTTGTTATACTGCAGTCTGTACTGTTTAGGGAATGACAAGAAAAAAACTGCATATTTATGGTAAAGACAAGAGTCCCCATAGGCCTAATTATCAATCTGTGGTTAGACATGATTATTTAATCCCAAATGTCTTTATATATACCCTTATGTTTATAAAATATACTTTAAAAGTATGTGTGTAGTTATATGTGTATAGATGAGTGAATGAGATATTAAAAATTGCTAATAATTAAAGATTATATATTTATAATTAAAGGTAGTTAATTGGTAAGAGGACTGGAGGAAGGCACAAATTAAAGGTTGAAAAGTCATACATTTTTACTGCATTGTCTTTTTTGTCTAGAATTTCTTTTATCATTTGTATTTTAATTTCATAATGCCTTTTTTTTTTTTTTTTGAGGTAGGGTCTCACTCTATCCCAGGCTGACCTGAAACAGTTGTTTCAGGCTGGCCTTAAGTCATAGCGATTCTCTGGGATTAAGGTATGTGCCACTATGCCTGATTCATAATGCGTTTTAAGAATACTGATTTTAATAACTATGATGGTTAAGTTTTGTTGTTAACTTGAGCTGTTTAGTACTCCACAGTAATCTTGGGTAGGTCTCTGAGGTCACTTACAGGAAGGATCAATTAAAGGAGGGGAGATCCAGAGTGGGCAGCCCTCTCAGTAGGGGGCGTAAGGAAGCTCAAGGGGAAGAAAATCTCCCTCTCTTCCTTCCTCCAGCCTGGCTGCTGGTGTTTGTCCTGACTTGAACATACATCCATCCTGCTCAGCTATCCTTTGATCATACTGGAACCAAGTTTCCTCAGCCTTCCAGCCTGGATGGAAGACCAGTGGCTCCTCAGGAAGCCTCAAGGCCTTCAGTGCTGGATTGGGACTGCTGAGGTCTCCAGCCACGTGGACTCAGCGGCATGCCAAGACCTCTTGCCACTGCAAACCAACAATGACACTTGTGTCACTTTTTTTTTTTTTTGTCTAGCTTATGTGAATGGCTTAGGAATTGAACCAAGGCAGACAGGCTTTGCAAGTAAGTGCCTTTAACCACTGAGCCATTTTCCCATAACCTATTTTTTACTTGTATTTCTATTTTAGGTTTAAAGTCAAGTCTGCAGTTAATATTAACAGTATGATAATAGGAGCACAAATGTGAGATGACATAAAAGTATCATAAAGCCAAGCTTCTCTCCTGCCCTATGAGAACTAGTCTGATTCTTTGTACCAGGCATAATGCTGGGAAGGAGAGAAGTCTGAATCAAGAGGGAGGAATGCAGCAATATCACTGGTGACACTACTACTGGGAGTAATTTTCACTTTTGCATTTGCTCTTTTGAATAAGCAAGAATCTTGCTCATATTTATAATCATGAATTTCTTCCCTACATTGTTTTTGTTTTTTTTTTTATTTGGTACCCATCTTGAATTTCTTGCCGTACTTTAAGGACTCTAATTTGTTGCATTTAGGTTTAGTGGTGGTGGTAGACTTAGTGCTAACATGAGCAGGGTCATGGGGGAAATGTCATTAATTTTTTTCTTCTGGTCACTGTATTGCCAAGGGCGTATCATTTATATACATAAATTTTATTTAATTTTTTGATTTTTTGAGGTAGGGTCTCGCTCTAGCCCAGGTTGACCTGGAATTCACTATGTAGCCTCAGGGTGGCCTTGAACTCAAAGCAATCCTCCTACCTCAGCCTCCTAAGTGCTGGGACTAAAGATGTGTGCTACCATGCCCGGATCTACATAAATTTTTATTATAGTATTTTAAGACTTCAAATGTTAGACCTAAAGAAGAAATAACATATCTTGATCTTGGTTAACGA
>PVHP010001996.1:0-68205 GCA_004024765.1 Zapus hudsonius | reverse complement strand
CCCTGTATGTTCACGGGAAGTAAGAAAGCCAGTATGTGGGAAGGAGTGAGGGAGGCATTAAGAGGCAAAGGAGAGTAGGGCTGGGGCAGTAGGCACACATGACTTTAGAACTCTTACTCTGAATGAACTAGACAGCCATAGCATCCGACGGATCTTTTGATCCTCCTGGTTGCTGAGCTGAAGGAAGACCACACAGGAGGCAAGGCTGAGAGCAGGTAGGCGGGCTACTAAAATGATCTCTCTTAGAGATGATGGGGTGGTAGGAAAGGATTCTTCATATACTTTGAAGGATACAGTTGATAGGGTTGGCTGTCAGAACAGTTGCAATATGTGAAAGCAAGGAGTTAAGGTTGTTTCCAAGGTCTGTTCGAGTCACCAAAAAATTAAGTAGCCAGTAACTGAAGTGGATCTGACCAAAAGAACAAATTGTGGGGAATGTCAGAAGCTGTAAGTTTGAGCTGCCTGTTAAACATTCCAATGGAGATGCTAATTAGGTAGTCAGACAAAATGGTTTGGAGCTAAGGGAAGAAGTCTGGCTTAGAGTTGTTACCTATTTGGCAGTCATGAATATATAATATATTTAAAATTAAGGGGCCAGAGCTTGGCATGGTGGTGCAGGCTCATAATTTCAGCACTGCAGAGACTGGGGCAGGAGGATTATAAATTCAAGGCAACCCTGAGAGCTACATAGCTAGACCCTGCCTTGCATTCCCCCAAAAGATTGAAAATGAAATACAAAAGAAAAAAAATTAAGGGGTTAAATGAAATCCATCAAGGAGTACATGCAATGGAAAAGAGATAAGGCTGGAATGAAGCTGTGAGGCCCCGACCTTCCTGGGAGCGAAGAGATGAGGCAGAGCCACCACAGAATCCAAACAGTGGGATCTGAGTAGGATCCTAGAAGCCAAATGCACCAAGTTTCAGAGGAGAGAGAGAGAGAGAGAAAGAGAGAGAGAGAGAGAGAGAGAGAGAGAGAGAGAGAGAGAGAGAGAGAGAGAGAGAGAGAGAGAGAGAGAAATCAACTATCAACAGGGGGAAGAAAAGGACAAGCAGTCATAACCAATTTCAATCTAACCTCCTTACAAAGGCTGTGTGGGCTGGTGCTGCAGAAGTGTCAATATCGACTTTCTATGAGCTCATGCTAGGACTCAAGACAATTCAGACAGGTGGAGAAAACTACTTTACAAAATGCTGGTCAAAGAAAGCAGAGGTAGCTAACGTCTTAGTAAAACATGTTTTAATGTGCTTTTTATCTGTAGAAATTTAAAAATATATTTAAAAACAAAAAAGCAGAAGTTGATTATTCTTTTAAAAAGATACTTTATTTGCAAACAGAGAGATACACACATATATATATGTATACATATATGAAGAGAGGGGGAAACAGAGAGAGACAGAGATAGATAGACAGACAGGGGGGGGGGTCTCCAGCCAAGGCAGACAAATCCCAGATGCATGCATCACTTTGTGCATCTGGCTTATGTGGGTACTGGGGAATCAAACTCAGGTTGTCAGGTTTTGTAGGCAACTGCCTTAACCACTGAGCCATCTCTTCATCCCAGAAGTTGTTTTATTCAGAGGAGCTGATAACTGTCAAGCTTTAAGTTATATGATAAAATTGAAATACAAATATAAATGAATACTTTCAATGCTAAGATAATATCTGGGATAACATTTAAAGATGAAGTTGGTGCTCAGTAGCAGAGCAGTGGCTTAGCACACATAAGGTCCTAGAGTCGATCCCAAGCTCCACCAAGCAAAACAAAATCAAAAGATGAAGTAATGCTGATGCCCATTTCTGTTGTGAAACCACATGGACAAATAATCAGCATGGGAGTACCCCTCCCTCTGGACAATCCCCAGCATGGGAAGTACCCCTCCTCTGGATGATCCCCAGCATGGGAAGTACCCCTCCTCTGGACGATCCCCAGCATGGGAAGTACCCCTCCTCTGGACGATCCCCAGCATGGGAAGTACCCCTCCTCTGGACGATCCCCAGCATGGGAAGTACCCCTCCTCTGGACAATCCCCAGCATGCGAAGTACCCTTTCTCTGGATGATCCCCAGCATGGGAAGTATCCCTCCTCTGGACAATCCCCAGTATGGGAAGTACCCCTCCTCTGGACAATCCCCAGTATGGGAAGTATCCCTCCTCTGGACAATCTCCAGCATGCAAAGTACCCCTCCTCTGGACGATCCCCAGCATGGGAAGTACCCTTTCTCTGGATGATCCCCAGCATGGGAAGTACCCTTTCTCTGGATGATCCCCAGCATGGGAAGTATCCCTCCTCTGGATGATCCCCAGCATGGGAAATACCCCTCCTCTGGACAATAACCAGCATGGGAAGTACCTTTCCTCTGGACAATAACCAGTATGGGAAGTACCCTGCCTCTGGACAATAACCAGCATGGGAACTACCTTTCCTCTGGACAATAACCAGCATGGGAAGTACCCCTCCTCTGGACAATCCCCAGCATGGGAAGTAACCCTCCTTTGGACAATAATCAGCATGGGAAGTACCCCACCTCTGGACAATAACTAGCATGGGAAGTACCCCTCCTCTAGTGTCAACATTACCTTGCGTGTAGGCAGCATCATCAGATCCCATACTCAATTTCCGGGCTTCATTTATTCTATCCACATGTGCTAACGTGGGGTCCGTGAGGTGCTGCATGTTTTCCGTTTCAACATAGTGATCAGGATGACTGAGAAGGTTTGTAAGTTCAAAGGTAGGAGATACCACCCCTGGGGAAACTGCAGGGGGTTTGTTGGGAGAAACTGTAATTTTGAAAGTATATTTTGTGTTGGGCTGAGTAACTACTACGCGAGGAGAAGTTGCAGAGTTACTGCCCATTGCTCGGCTTTTGGGAGGGTGGTGATGGATGAAGGCAGGACCCATGCTCACTTGCCCAGACATATTCCTGGAGGCAGCAGCTGCCCCAGAGTTTGTGGATATGAAGAGTGTAGGCTGATTCCGCAGGCCCTGTTCATCCCCTGTGGTGGCATTAGCTGAAATATAGACCTTCGGTTGGCTGCGGGAGATCATCTCATCAGTACTCGGAGGACTGGCAGCTATGTAAACAGTGGGCTGATTTCGATTTAAGGTCTGGCTATTGACCAAAGAGGAAGTGCTGGAGGATCGTGGTCCAGAAGAGCGCAATTTTGAAGAACTGTTTCTCTGTGGGGGTTCAAGTTTAATTTCAATCTGGTTTTTTCGAGGTCCTGTGGAAATATTCTGAATGTTATATTGGTTATGGGTAGAAGGCTGTGAGCTACCAGATGAATGAATTGTTGGTGGTTGTGGAGTAGTAGGTGAACTAATGGGCATGTAGACATGAGAGGTCTGGTGGCCCTGCTGATTTGGTTGTTGAGTTGAGGTATGTGACAGAGGATTAGAAGTAGGATAAGTAGTCCAAGGACCAGGCTGCGAAGGCTGATAGACTTGCTGAGGATTCATGGGATTAAACTGAGACACCCAGCCAGAATGCTGTTGTGTTTGCCGAGCTGTACCACTAGGAGTTGTAATGTAAGGCCTAATGTAGATAGAGTTTCCCTGTGGACTATTAAGTACAGGAGGAGGTACACCATGTATGTGCAAAGATGTAGGAGTACTGCGACCAGTCTGGATATTTGGGGCTAAAGTTACCATAATGGGATTAAACCTGGGAGTTTGAGAAAGGTTAGCTGTTCCTTTGCTGCCTAGGTGAAATCCAAGATGTGGTGTTGAATTTGAAGCACCAGATGTACTAGGCATTCCAAAAACATTAAAGTTCTGAGGAATCTGAGCTGGTGCTGTCTGTGGCTCCTGCTGAAACAGCTCATTACTGGACTGACCACCTTGAAGTTGTCCATCACTGATGCTGTGCGTTAGAGTCCTACTTCCATTCATTCTATTTCCTTCTCTTCCATGGTGGTAAACATTCTGCGACTGCAAGTCCAAGTTTAGAGAAGTCATGTGATTGCGTAGACCAGAAATTCCAGAATCATCCGAAAAATTCAGGTCTCCTTCACCATAAAGATATCTTGTACTCTCTTGAGCGAGAACAGCACAGCAGGCATCCAGGTTATTATTATTCTGTAAAACAAAATAAAAACAGCTTGATGCTAACAATCAGAAATGAACAGAGGCTATCGTTACCCTACAATTACTATGTGATTAATGAGTGAATGGGTAATGAAACTCTAACAGATATTTAAATGTTTTGTGAACTAATTTTTATATAAATGGATTTAAAATTTTCACTACTAATGAAACAACTGATTAGCAACAGATAAATGTAAATTAAACCATATTTTTGGAAGCTATTCAGTAAATAGATTCATCTGGATATAACAGAAGTGTAACCATTATAAAAATACAATTAACAATTTTGAGTATGTGTATGATGTGCACATGGATGTATGAATGCAGGCATCTGCACACCATGGTGCACATGTGGAGCTCAGAGGACAAGCCTGGGTACTGGTTCTTGCCTTCCACTTTATTCGAGGCAGCACCTCTTGTTTGTTGCTGTGTACGCCATGCTAGCTGGCTTCTCTCACCTCTGCCTCTCCTCACAGTAGGAGCACTGCAATTACAGGTGCTACCGTGGAGGCTATATGTGGGTCCTGGACGTCTGAACTCAGGTCCTCACTCTGCATAGCAAACACTTTACCCATTAAGTCATCTCCCCAGCCCCGAAAAATACAATCTTAATGTTGAGTGCAATAAACTTATAAATATATGTTATAATTAAATTTCTTTTTAAAGTTAAATGACACAATGAAAAGTTTATTAAACTATTTGGTAGAAAATACTCTGTCGGTATTTATGCAGTCAACTGTTACATAACTTCTTTTAATTAGGGACCTTTCAGCAAGTTAATTTTAGTGTTTCATCTCAATTCCCCATTCCTCTCATCAAAAGTATGAACCTAGAGGGCTGGAGAGATGGCTCAGCGGTTAAGGCACTTGCCTCCAGTGACCCACATAAGCCAGACCCACAAGGTGGTGGCCCTGGTTCTCTCTCTCTCTCTCTCTCTCTCTCTCTCTCTCTCTCTCTCTCTCTCTCTCTCTGCTTGAAAATGAATAAATAAAAATATTTTTAAAAAGTATGAACCTAGAGCATAAGATAGTCACCAAGGAACTGAGTTCACATCCCTGCCTTTAGAGAGCACCACTGCAGAGGAGCTCAGCAAAACAGCAAAACAAACCTAGCTGTTTTAAAGGAATCTTCAGGGAAAAAAAAAAGGGGGGGGGGAAACCAAAACAAACAAAAAACCCCAAAAAACTGCATAACCATTAGTTGTGACTCTCCCAGAAAATAATGTATTGGACATTTATCATACACATGGAACCAGTGAACTCTGTGGAAGACTCAATGACAAAAAACCCAAAACTTTCCATTTGTAATTTAATTAGTTAGAAAACCATGGATTTTTTTTTAAAGAAAAGATCTTTTTGTATTTATTTGAGAGAGAGAGGAGAGAGAGAGAGAGAGAGAGAGAGAGAGAGAGAGAGAGAGAGAGAGAGAGAGAGAGAGAGAGAGAGGGAGAGTATGGGCACACTAGGACCTCCTGCCACTGCACACAAACTCCAGCTGTATGTATCTCTCTGTGTATCTGGCTTCACATGTGTACTGGAGAATTGAGCCTGGGCCATCAGGCTTTGCAAGCAAACACCTTACCACTGAGCAATCTTTCCAGGCTGAAATCACGGATTTTTTGTTAAAAATAACTTTATAGGACTGGGGAGATGGCTCAGCATTAAACATGCTTGCTTGCAAAGCCTATCAGCTTGGGTTCAGTTCCCTAGTCACCCAAGAAAAGCCAGACCGATAGAGTGGTACAAGCCTCTAGCAATCACCTGCAGCAGTAAGAGACCCTGGTGTATACCACCCCCATGTATAATAAATGAATGAATACATGTAAACAATTATTAACAAGCATGTGCCACATAGTAAGGTGTATTGAAACTCAACAGTTCATACCGTCTGCTATGTAAGAAAGGACTATACTCATGAGGGAGGAAAGGACTAAGGGATTTTGGAGAACATGAAGGACTGGATAGTAACAAAAGAGAATTCTTGATGAAGGGAATGGCATGAATAAAGGACATGAATGTAAAGCATGTTCCAAACAAAGAGAGTGGAGCAGATCTAGCTGGAGTGAAGACTCATACTGGAAATTTTATCCAACAAATTCTTGTGAAAGTAGATTGTATTCATTGATGATGTGTGTTTGGCAAATGAGTCACACTACAGCATGGCCTTTATTCTAAGCAACCAGGAGACCACTGAACATAGAGGAATGGAGAAGCAAAGACACAGAGGGTATTCTGGGAAAACAACCTATGATGTAAGGAAATGAATATTCTTTTTACAAAAGCAACCAGTTAGAACACATGAAATAATAAACATCTAATCATTGAAACAAATCACAAAAAAGTAATTAACACATTTTGAACATAAGAGAAAAAAAATCAGAGACCCGGAAGAATAGGAGCCAGAGAGAAGAGGAATGCATACACAACATTAAATACTGATAAGCAGTTTGATAAGTGATAGTCAGGTGAGAGAGAATTGGATGACAAACGCATCCTGAAGAAATGACTAAAGCCACACTGTTTGAACAAGTATTATAAAAAGTGAGCAATGGGGCTCAGTGATTAAAGGTGCTTGCTTGCAAAGCCTGATGGCCCAGGTTCAGTTTCCCAGAACCCAAGTAAAGCCAGATGCAAAAAGCAGCATACGTGACTAGAATTTATTATAACAGCAAGAGGTCCTGGCGTGCCATTCTCTTTCGCATAAATAAACATAACAAAAAGATTATTTCATTAGAGATTATAAAAAAGGTGACATTGGTGACATCCGAATTATAAGATTTTCATGAGTTAGCAGTCCTTAAAATTTTGTTGGAAGAACCTACCTTGTTTTCCTATTAGTTTTTCATTGATTCTCTGAATACCTTCAGTCAGAACAGCTTTATTTTCCTAAAAAGTTCTATTTTATTTGGAAAGGCGGAGTGGGATGTGGATTCTATGGGGAGGGGTTTCCCTACTACCACTATTATTTCCTCACATTCTTTAACTTCTGACTCCTATCTTTATTACCTTCATTTTCCTTTCATTTTTTCCTTTCACATTTTATATTGATAAATGTAAACTACAGATTCATTTATTAAATATTTATTGAGTCTTCTACTATTACTACTCCTTTTAATATTGACTGCTAACATTTACAGAGCACTTATGAGTCAAGTATCCTATAGTTGCTTTATCTACAACTATCATATTTTTCTGTGAAGTTTTTTATTTCCATTGCACAGTTGAGGAAATGAGATCAGAAAACAAAGATAGAAGAGGTTAATTGAACTACTGCTAATAACTATCAAAATTTGAACTCAAGTCTGCTTATTCTAAAACAACCTCAGTGGTGGTTTGGCCCCACAGCCTCATGAGGGTGGAGCCTTGCTGGAGGAGCTGTGTCTCTGGGGGGCAGGCCTAGGATTTTATAGTTCAACCATGCTTGCCAGTGCTAGCTAGCTCTCTTGTTTCTTCTTCCTGCTGAAGATGTGACCCAGGCTTCCAACTTAGGCTTATCATGCTTTCCCCACCATGATGAAAGTTCCTTTACAAACTCTAAGTTTACTCTAAGTAAACCCTTTCCTTCTGCAAGCTGCTTCTGGTTGGGTGTTTTGTCCCCGAAACAAGAAGGTAACTGCTACAACCAGTGCAGTATAGCAAGAACTAGGTATACTTGGAGAATTCATGTGGCTATAGCATAAGGTATGAAGTAAGGCATCGGCTATCGAAGAGGCCAGGGTTTCAGGTCACTAACCAGTGTGTACTAGTCAGAGCATCTGAAATTCATTTGGAGGGCATGAGAAATAAACCAAGTTAAAAGCAAGCAAATATATGACAACATCAGCATTTAGAAGACACTTTAGCAGAATATATGTGTATATACATACATATATACATACATACATAAAATCAACCACTGTTCTTGCTTGTATGTATGTATGTGGTATATACACATGCATGTGCCCTTGTGGCACCCCCATATGCTCACCACTGGTAGGGGTAAAATATTTTTTTATTTAGTACTTGAAACATAGGCAGTCAAATTCCTTCATTTTACAGGCAAGAAAATGGACATACAAAGACTTTGACAAATATGCTTGGAGTGACAAATAAGTATTAGAACTCAGGTTTTTTTTTTTTGACTAATGATGTAGAATTTAAAAAAGTTTTGAAAAAAAAAAAGTTTTGACAAATGTGGAGGGAGGTTGGGGAGTGATGTGAGCGCACAGCTTCTAGGCATGGGGCTACACATCAATGCTTCAGCAGTCAGAACGTAATCCTTGCATCTCCTCTCCAGATAGGCACTGTCCATATTACAGATAGGTACTGAAAGCCCCACTTTGCCAAAAGCCACTTGACTATCAGATACCAAAGTTCAGTTTTCATATAGCACATTAATGCCAACAAAAAGATAAATTAAAAGAGTGTTACTCCAATGTCTACGAAATACCAGATTTGTAGTAGTAAATCCAGAAATCATTGCACACTGACCTGTAACATGCACCTGGATACAACAACTTCAGGTACTTCAGGGAATTTTTGTCGCAGGTCATGTAAAACCTGAAAATCAATTTGGTGGCTTCCTTGGGCCATTCGTATATTGCCTGCTCAGGACTATCTGTACGGTAGGCAATTTCAGGCCTTAGTGGAATTAGTACTCATCTCTTCTGTCCAAGCATTTTCTGTGAAAGAAAGAGAAAAAATTTAATGAGAACTGATTATAGAATGACTATTGTTATAGATTTATAAGTATTAAAAGGCATATCTGTTAGCACCTTGAACAATATAAACTAGGAAAATCTTATTTAACCCTGTACTGTTTGTTTCCCATAGAATTACGCTGTCTTTTCAATGTAATTCCTAATGGAAAACTTCTATATTCTGTAATTCCACTCTATTCTGTGTGTGCTACAATGGTGGTGCCAAGAGACATGTAAATAAACAATTATTTTTAAAGCTGTCTTTTCTCATTCTCTGAAAAGGGGTAAATAAATAACTTTACAGAATGTTTTTCCCTTAATGATTAGATGGTAGGCTGAGGTACAAAAGTTTACTTGTTCTAATTAATTCTTAAGGAACCTGAAAAATTTGGTTTTATAAGACTACATGTTTTGCCTAAAAAAAAAAAAAACTTAACAATCCAATATAATTTATATTTTCAAATATACTCAATTCTTAAGTGCATAGTCAATTCAATTTCAGGGGCTTAGTATTTTATTATGTGCACTAAGAACTCTGATCAAATGTCACTTCCTCTGAGACAGCTTCCCTGACCAATCCATATAAAATAATATGACACTTCTGTACCCCCAACCATCACATCCATATACTGCTTTTTCTTCACAGCATTTATTAATACAGACATTAATTTGAGCCATTATCTAGCTCCAGAATGTAAGCCCAGAGGATCAAGGACTCTGAAGTTCACTGCTGTGTTCTCAGAATGTAGATTTTTCTCAATTCACAAAAGATGACACACTGATTGGATGAAATAGAAGTTTTACCCAGATTTGGAAAAAAATAGTAATTTACACATAATGTTAGAGACAGATACATAAATCCGCTGTCTAAATGAGGAACAGCTTTATTATTTAAGAGACTGAAGCATGAAAACAAATTTTAATTTCTTCCATTATTGAAAATATTTAGAAATGTTTACCACTGGCCTGCTTTTCTAATAGGCCACGGAGGGGCACAAATGAGAACAGTATTCCAATACACAGGCTTTATGTAAACTTTTTATAGTGACTTAATAGTTACTACTGGACCAACTTTCCATCTATAAACATCAGATAAGAATTTTAACAAACCCCAACTATTTGAAGGCAAAAATAGCAATTTAGGGGCAGTATTTTTTTTTTTTTAAATAAGATTGGTTCCTAGGGGCAGTATTTTGAAGGCACCAGCAAGGATAATCATTTCTACTTGGACTGAAATTTTCCCCAAAGACTCGTTTGGAAGGCTTGGTCTTCAGCTGGAGGCACTTCCAGACTGTGGAAGCTATAGGAAGCAGGTCACTAGGGCATGCTTTGGAGAGGCAAACATTGTTCCCTATCTTCTTTGCTCTGCACTACATACTCTTTACCATGATTTTCTGTCTCATCAAGGGCCCAAGAAGCAATGGAGGTCAAGTGCCCTAAGATCAACACCTCTGAAACAATGAGCCAAAACAAAGCTTTCTTGCTTTAAGCTGATTTTAAGCATTTTGTTATCACAGTGACAGAAAACTAACACAATGACCTTTCAGTTTTAAATGGCTTGTGGCTAGAGAATAGGCCATAGACAGAAAACCTACAGTCTTTATTTTACTCTTCTTTTTGAGAGGTCTCAGTAGGTAGCCGAGGCAGGCCTGAAACTTGAGATTCTCATGCCTCAGCTTCTTGGAGTGCTGGGCACTGCCACCAGACCTGGCAAAAACCTGCAGTCTTTACTTGAATGATAAACCCAAGGACATCTTGGTATGACTATAAAGGCCAAAAACCCATAAGTAAAAATTAGGGAAAGGAGAGAACCGCAGAGAGGAAACCAAATCCTGTATAAACCCTCTGTATACATTCTGATCTCTGAACTACAAATACAAGAGACACATTCTAAGCAGCCAGCCTTAGGGTAAAATAACCAATCCAAGACTCCAGAGCTTACAGTTTGTGTAGAGTCACATTAACTACCCACTACAATGAACCAAGCATCAAAATCCATTGAAGTACAGAAAACAATCCAGAATCTCTATGTGTCACTCATGTCTTAAATATTATGAAAGATTATCACAAGAAAAAAAGAACTGATCTATATTCAAGGGAAAGGCAACCAATGATGAAGAGGATGCTGGTGTTAGGGACAAAGATGGTACAGCAACTATTTTAACTATGCTCATGAATTTGAGGGCGAAGAAATAGACACATAACATTTTAATTTTTTCTATTGGAGAATTAAAAAAAATCTGAAAAAAAATGCACGGGACAGATTCGAACTGTCAGATTTGAAATGGCAGAATTCTTGATGACAAAGCAATCTTAGGATAGAGAGAAGTAAGAGTGGAACTGGGGGGGGGGGCGTTCTAGAACAGGGCCCAGTGGGAAATAGCACGTGCTTTAATGTACCTGTAATTAGAGACTAAAAGGGACGGGACAGAGAGGGGGTAAAAGTTTCCCCATGTGAGTAAAAGACAAATTTACAGATTTAGGAATTGCAAACCCCATATAAGAAAAGCTGAAGAAAATGATACAGAGGCATACTCTAGTCTGATAGGGGCAAACCAAAGGAAAGAGCTACCTTAAACACAGCCAAAGAAATGACGTGTACACAGAAGCAAACTGCAGCTCAAATAGTGCTGACTTAAAATTTTTTTTTTCTGAGACAAAGTCTCACTCTATATAGCCCATGCTGTCCTTGAACCACAGTGTGGCAATCTCTCTGCATCAGTCTCCTGAATGCTAGCAATGATTATGGGTATAAATGCATAGTCTGAGCTACCTTTTCAAGTTTAAAATAGACAAATACAGATATCTCACTGGGAACTGTGGGTTTGGAGCTTTCAGGGAAAGTCTTGAACTACAGCTAAAAAACTGAGAGGTATTTTTAGTGATAGTATTAATTAAAATCTCAATGTAGATGAGAAAAAGTTACTCTGTAATTTAAGAATATCTGCAGAAATGTATTTTTGGTTATCATTGTTAAAACATAATCACTATTTTTTCATAAAGACCAACATTCCTATCATGTTTAATTTTCAAAAAACTAAACAGCATGTATAAATACTGATTTTAGGTTATTCTAATTTTTTTGGTTTGAAACATCTAAACTAAAATTATCTTGTAATGAAAACTTTAAACAAAAATTTAAAACAGGGGAGTGGCGAGATGGCTCAGCAGTTAAAAGTGCTTGCTTGGGAATCCTGATGCCCCAGTTGGATTCGCCAGCACCCATGTAAAACCAGATGCACAAAGTGGCACATGCAACTGGAGTCTGCAGTGGCATGAGGCCCTGGCACAACCATTTTCTCTGTCTCTCTCTCTCTGCTTACAAATAAATAACTAAGTATTAAAAAATTTTAAATAGGGACATGCAAATAATTTAAAAAGGCAGACTATTTTTACAAGGCTCAGTCAGTCATTAGGGAGAAGAGCAGTTCCTTGTCTCACGCCTCCCCAGTGATGCCACGCTGAGAGGGAAGTACTGCCAACACTGAGCCAGCTCTCTGCATTTCTAAAATATTAAGTATTTAATCACTAAAAGTTTTGAGGGCTGGGGACATAGCTCAGTTGGTAGAATGCTTACCTAGAATGTCCTGGGTTTGAGTGGAATTACTGCATAGACTAGGTGTGGGGGTGCATGCCCTTATCCCAGCAGGGGAAGCAGGAAGATCAAAAGTTCAAGGTCATCTTTGGCTATATAGCAAGTTTGAGGTCAGCCTAGGCTACATGGAACAGTCTCAAAAAACCAAGTCTGGAGATTTGCACAGTGCATGACTGGGTGTTTTTCACCTACTTCTCTTCAGATTACAGGATCAATAACCAAACCCACAGAAGCAAGCACATGGAGTAATAACTACACACTGGATTAAAGCAATAAAATCAAATTTAAGGGCTGGAGATATGGCTTAGAAACAAGTTTAACAAAGATAAAAATTTAGTTCATTTTGAATATGAAACAAAAACTGAGGAAAGAAGAAAAATTTACTTCTCAACTACATTAGGATTCTCCCTTGATTTACAGACAAAAAAGTAAGATTATCTTTTCACTTCAATATATCCTAAATTGAATTTCTGGTTCCAGAGTAACTGCTAGAAATAATATTTTCTCTAAGCCATGAAATGCTGAGTTGGACAGGATCCCAGGAAGTTATCTTGTAAAAGTATAGCATTGAGAGGTTAGAAAAAAGCCTTCTGCTCAGTGAACTCCTTGGCAGACTTTCTCTTCTACAACAATTCAATTTTACTTATGACCAACCTCTAATCAAAAACAAAAATTTTAACCTAAGAAGTAGTGAGGCTATCTTGTTTACTGATGCATCCTACCTACATACTTAGAAAGGCATATGGCAAGTAGATGCTCAGAACTTCTGTTATTGCAATAAATATCTAAATAACAACAGAATAATTTTTAAAGAGTACTATAAAAAGTGTCCTAAACTCAAGTGTTTCCTTTGCTTTCAGTTACACATCAGTTCTAATGTAATGTGTTTTGAGATGATAAACTTGTTCCAACATAATTGACATTATTAGACAATAATTATAAGCATTTAGTGAATTTTGCTATAATCCAATACAAAACAGCACATTAAGGTGAAACAACTCCACGCAGGTACACAGGAAGTACACATGACATCCTTCCAACACAACATCCACGGCTATCTCACTGCACATTAGGAATCACACCAGCTAGCCACATCTTTGATTTCAGAAATCTCCCTTTTTTACTATTTCATAATAGCTTATGAGCTGCAATCCTTTCTGTGATAAACATATAGCAGGTCTTGGTCAAGGGGCCAGTAAATTCTTTATTACAGTATTTAAATACATATTCCTTAACTTTTAAAAAACTTTGTACTGACATTTCTTAACATTTTAACATGAATAAAACTGTACTATCATTTTAAAGGTTCTTATCTCCTTTTAAATGTTCATGGATCAAATTTTTGAGTGTTACATTGTTAATCTCATTTTTTTCATAAGCCTATTTTTTTTTTTTTTTTTTTTTGTGTGTGTGTGTGTGTGTGTGTGTGTGTGTGTGTGTGTGTTGTAGTCAGCTTTCTCATTGCTGTGACAAAGAACTCAACCAAAAGCAAGCTGATAGGAGGAATGGGTTTATATTGACTCACCGACTCTAGGGGAAGCTCCATCAAGGCAGAAAAAATGAGTAGAGGGTGGACATCACCCCTGCCACAGCACTGCAAGCAGCTGCAGGAAGGTGTGCCAAAAGCTGGTAAGGAGAAGCCAGATATAACTTCCATAAGCCTGCTCTCCAAAACACACCTCCAACAAGGTTCCAATTGCAAAATTGCCATCAACTGGGGGTCAGTATTCAGAGCACATTAAGTTTATAGAGGACACCTGAATCAAATGTCTACAGGTTGTATTTCTTAGCGACTTCTATAAAAATATATTTCAAATGTTAACAGATACATGTCAATTTTAATAGGTACATGTCAAAAGTCCTTTGACCTCAAAAACTGCTAAAACTAACCTCCCAAGGTATTCAGTGGGAACACAGAATGCTTTGGCCTACCTATCTTTAGTCAATAGGATGTTAACAGCTTCTTCATACTAATGACAATTCGTGTTTCTGCTGTAGATAGGCTAACATTATCAGGCTGTACTGTGAAATAATGTCTTGACCATAAAAAAAGGATGCGAAGGCTGGGGAAATGGCTCAGTGGGTAAGAGCACATGCTGTGATGAGGATCTGAGTTTAATACCCACACCCACATCCAAATCAGAGTGTGACTGCATGCCTATAACCTCAGCACTGAGTGAGGGGTGTGGAAACAGGAAGATCACTGGGGCCCATTGGTCAGCCAGCCTAACCACAAAAATGGGGAGCTCCAGGTTCAGTGATATGCCCTGTCTTGAGGAATAGGGATAAAGATACTTGATGTCCTCCTGTGGTCTCCACATGTGCACACACACTGTGTGTATGCCTGCACATATACAAGTGGATATACCACACACACAAACACAACACACACCACATACACACAACAGAAAGGCTAACACAGATTCAGAAAAGCTTAAATGTTCTTTTAGACTTAAAGGAAGCTTCAAAAATCCTTTGACCTTAATGAAGACATAAAATTTGAACCATAAACATACTTATGTTTACCATCAAGGACATACTATCACATCACAGGCCAGGTACGACCTGGTCCATCTGATATTTGAATTCATCTTAAAAGAATTTACAAATGTCATTAATTCAACCTAAATATGTCAACATTATTTTTACAGTAAATTATTGGAATTATTAGGGAGATGGCTCAGCAGTTAAAGGTGCTTGCCTGCGAAATCTGCCAGCCTGGGTTCAAGTCCCCAATACCCACATAAAGCTAGATGCATGCCCATACTCTCTTTCTCAAATAAGTAAAAATATTTAAAAATAGATAAATAAAACTTAAGTGGTAGTAGTATTTGAATTATAGTTTAAAGATAAAAATACTATAAATTAACCCTTAGCACCTCTGCTATAGAAGCTGCAATATTGAATCATGTTATATAATCAGTTACTTGCAAAAGTAAAGTAACAGAAACATACCAAACATGTCATCCAAATGTTAATTATTTTAAGTTAGCTTTTACATTCACTTTTAGCTCAAAGGGAGCAAAGGATTGATACTAGACACAGACATCTTAACATTATAAAGCTAAAATAGCTTACTTTCTGAAGAAAAGCAATATACATCAACAGCTAAAGTACCACAATGACTCACACTACCTCCTTAAAACAAAACAAAACAAAAAAAACTTCCCAATTTTCTCACTGAGGCACTGCCGCAGGCCATGACCCTGACTACTTCTTGGTGTCATCAGTTGTAGCTTCTCAAGGCAATGTGCCAGTTGGCCACACTTGGCACTCTATGTGCTGTAGTTTGTGGTGAATGTTGTCGTTTTCTAAGGCTTAAAGAAAATGCAACAAACCTGAGACAAAATACATTATATAACTGGTTCTATTTCACAGGTCATTGTTTTCCAATACTTTAGGCTTATGAAGATGAAAACAAAGTTATCTTTCAGTGGCCCCTTTCACTGTGATTCTTATCCTGTGCAAAATTACCACCTTTAAAAGAAAACAGGGTCTGTGCCAATAAATTGTTTTTTAAACATTTTGAAATATTTTTATTTATTTGAGTGAGTATGGGTGTGAGAGAGCTTCTTGCTACTGCAGACAAACTCCAGATGCATGTGCCACCTGTGCATCTGGCTTTACACAGGTACTGGGAACTTCTCAAGCCCAGACTGGCAGGTGTTTGCAAGCAAACAGCTGTAACTGCTGAGCCATCTCTCCAGCCCCCAATAAATTCTTATTTATGAGTAAAAAGAGAACATAAAATGAAAGTGTTAGAAAGATCCAGTTTTTCTCTTAGGGAAGATGTGGGCATCGCCTGGTAAGAGGGGCCATGAATAGAATGGAAGGAAGCCTAACCCCATGGAAAATTGATCAGACCTGCAACTCTCTGTCCCAGTTACTGGTACCCTCCCACACAGAGCTGTTGATCAAAGAGACCCAGGAGGTCCCCAAATTGAGACAGGCTTCTGTCAAAGCTCTTGAATACCTGCCCCAGGCCAAAGGTAAGACCCTATTGCTGAAGAAACCACAGAAAGTCATCACACAACACCCTTCGAGATCCAGAATGGCAACCAGCTCCCAGATGGTAACATGTGTAGTGCCAGAAGGCATTACATGAGCTGCCAGGGAAAACTGGTCAATGATATTTATAGTGAGCAGAGACCTCTGATATACAATTCAGACGGGTGTCACAAGAATGCTGAACACACTACTCTATGGGAGAGATCAGTGCGTCAAGAAGTGATCATTTGAGCAACAGTGGCACCAAAACCTAGGGGGATTTTCAATGGCTTTCAAACTGGCCAAGAGATACTCAGTGACAAAGAACCCTTAGCTGGAACTGGGATCCAGGGCATAATCCTATGGGGAACAAAAACCTGGGCCCCAAGGGGAAATTCCCACTACCAGAGAACTACAGAGAGGTTACTCCCTATAGAATTTGCAACGGGTGTCTTATTTAACCTATACTGATCTTGCTCTCTGATAGAGATTCTGTTTGTAATTTTCAGAAGGCAGGGAGAGAGCCATGGTCAAGCCAACTCCACCAACAAGCCACAGGATGATGTGGACATCCCGGCAAGAGATGAACCACTTCAGGCCTATCATGTAGGCCCCAAATGAAACCTTCGAGAGTGTGGCATGATAAACAAGAGACCTATCACCACAGTGAGTCAATTAACCCAGGATAGGTCCACGAGACCAACACCAATGATACCCAACACAACCCAAAGCAGAAGTACAGAGACAATAAGATCTCAACAATAAAGCTGACTTAAAACTCACCCACCATGACTCAGGGAACCGAGCAGAAGAGGGGGCGGAAAGAATGTAAGAGCCATGGTGGCAGAGGATATCCAGAGACATGGCCCCCCTCAGCAACAATATACAAATGGGGGGGGGATTCTGGCTACCTTCTGAGCTATTCATGACCCCTTACCCCATGGACTGATCCAGTATGCCCACTGAGGAGGGCCCCCAGTGGGTTAGGGACAGGGAGGAGGGAAATGGGAGTACCATCATAAGATTTGCTCATACAGTGTATCTAAATAAGGATAATATATAATATATACATATATAAAATTTATATCTCCCCCCAAAAGATCTAGTTTTTGTCATACATCATAACTGCAAATACAATGAACTTGATACATGAAAATTATAATAATTTGGTTAAATATTAACTTAAAGTGGTATTTTAGTAAGTTCCAGAGAAAGTTGAGAAGCTTTTTTCAAATGATGACCAAGCAGGATGAATCCCTTACTCACCCTATGTTTTATTTCCTCATGAAAATTAGCATCTTTCCCATGTCACAGATTTTGACTAACATTTTCCAGAGTAGACTACAGATGGCCAGCTGCTAGAGGCATGGGAGTGCGTGCATGTGCGCATGTGTATGTAATGACTAAGAGTTGGACATAGTATAAATAGATACTTAAGAATAATGTCAGCTGGGCGTGGTGGCACACGCCTTTAATCCCAGCACTCGGGAGGCAGAGGTAGGAGGATCGCTGTGAGTTCAAGGCCACCCTGAGACTACATAGTGAATTCCAGGTCAGCCTGGGCTACTGAGACCCTACCTCGAAAAACAAACAAACAAACAAACAAACAAAAAAAGAATAATGTCAGAACATGTTCATGTCTCTGAACAACATCTACATAAAAAGTGCATAAGGGGATGCTTACCCTGGTGTGTATTACCACAACAACTCCCAGTGAGGAGGAACAAATAAATTATTGTACAGCTACATTAAGGATTATTATGAAGTCTTTTGTTCTTAGTGAAGACTTCAAATAATGACATGGAAAGAACTAGAAAACATCAATGACTGAAAATATTTGCACCTGATATAGGGGTGTGTGGTAGTTTGAATGAATGGCTCCACAGACTTGGGTGTTTTATTAAAATTGAGCTTGCAACTTGAGCCCCTATCAGGTAGATCCCTGCTACAGGGGGCATGTCACTGGGAGTGGATCTGTCAAACCCTGACAGTCTGGGTTCGAGTTCCCAGTACCTGTGTAAAGCCAGACGCATGGCCCTAAGGTATGTGGAGAACAGTTCGGAGTTCTAGTTGTTCATGCTTTTTGGTGTTTGCTGGAAGTTTGAGGGTGTCTCTCTGCTGTGGCCTATGGAAATGAGACAGTTTCTTCTGCCATGATGGAACTTCCCTTGGATTCTGTAAACTTGAAATAAATCCCTTCTTTCATTTAGCTGCTTCTGGTCAGGTGTTTGTCCCAGGAACATGGAACTGAATGCATCAGGGTATATGCTGTAATCCCCAGTACTCAGGAGGCAGAGGTGGGAGTTTGAGACCAGCTTGGCAGCTCATAAACAAAATAAAAATATCAAAATGCAAAATCCATGTATAATCCATGTATACTAAGACAAGACATATTTTAAAAATATTTTATTTATTCATTTTCAAGCAGAGAGATAAATAGATAGAGAGAGAGAGAGAAAGAGAGAGAGAGAGAGTACACCAGGGCCACCACCTTATGGGTCTGGCTTATGGGTCCTGGGGAATTGAACCGGGGGCCTTAGCACTGGAGGCAAGTGCCTTAACCACTGAGCCATCTCTCCAGCCCAAGAAGACATATTTTGAAGAGATATTTTTATATGAATGCATAAGAAAGGTTTTGACAGTAGTGCTAGGAGATATTTCAATTCTATAATATTTCAATTTTTTTGAGACAAGTTTTGTCACTAGCTGGCCTCAAACTAATGATCCTCTTGCATCAGCCTCCTGAGGCTGAGATTACAGGTGTATGAGTCATCACACCCAGTTTTATGTTTAATTTTTTACAAGTATAGATGCTCATGTATTACACTTGAAAAAGTGTAGGCAACAAAGTCTTAGAGAAGAAATACTTTCTCTACAAATCATCCTCTTTTATATTTCCCCTATTACCTGTTTTCTGATATATGGGATCAGCAGCAGAGCAAAAGCAGGACACAGGTGAGCTATCTGAAAGTACCTATGCTTTCAAATAACTCAGACCTGTCACCATTGCTGAAACTGTTACTGACTGGCAGTTAAAAGCTGCAGCAATGCTCAATTATAAGTTTGTCTGAAAGATGTGACTTGTGTTTTAAATGCAACTGTGGGCTCTTTTTTTTTTTTTGGTTTTTAGAGGTAGGGTCTCACTCTAGTTCAGGCTGACCTGGAATTCACTATGTAGTCTTAGGGTGGTCTCGAACTCACAGCAATCCTCCTACCTCTGCCTCCTGAGTGCTGGGATTAAAGGCGTGCGCCACCACGCCCAGTTTACTGTGGGTTCTTGTGTTTAGGCCCATGACTACATAGCTAAGCTCTGCCTCCTTGTTTGTAACCCATGGTTGAAACAAAAAGGGAAGCTCACAGTTTTGCATCAAAGGCTAACTCAAGGTGGACTGTTTACTCAATCCTCAAACCAAGTTATACTCACCCACATTGAGACTGTTTAGTTGGTTAGAAGACATAGTAGTAGAGAGTATGAGTTCCCCAACAGACACAACTCCCGGTTAGAAAACTATACACGAAGGCAGACAAATGACACTATCTTCTTTGTGTTTATAGAACAATCACGCCAGTTCAGCACTTACTGGACCAGCACTGACTAGAAGATAAAAATGTTTAATATTCTAGCAGTAAGGATTAAAGAGAAACTACAGGTAAATCTCTTCACATAACACCAGACTGAGTGGGTATTGTCCTTTATTAGAATCCTCCCTGCATAATCTCTAATGTCATTAACTCAGCCCTCACTCTATTCCAGCCAGCTCTTCAAAGAACTCACAATGCTACAAAATCTTCAATAAATTCCCACTACCTGTTAAATTAAGTCCAAACTCTTTCCCCTGGACATCTGAACATGAGTATACTTATTTCCATCATCCATCCAACCTCAAATATTCTCTAAGCACACTGGGCTGATTATGCTCTTTAGAACAAATAACTCAAAATCCTCTTGTCATTAAGAAGTCCATCCTTCTGAACAAGGGACCCACAGCCACAGCCATTTAATCAACACAGGATAAGCCAGTGAGACAGAAATCAATGATTCTCGACACAAAAACCCCTAAGCTCACAACATTAAAGCATCCTTAATACTCACCCACCACGACTCAGGGAACTGAGCGGAAGAGGGGGGCGGAAAGATTGTGAGAGCCATGGTGGGGGAGACTAGTCAGAGGCATGGCACCCCTCAGTAACAACACACTTGGGTCATGAGAACCCGGCTGAAGACTAGGCTATCCAGGGTCTCCTACCACAAAGACTGATACAGACGTCCCATGGTAGAGGATATCCAGTTGACTGGGGATGGGGAAGGGGGGCAATGAGGAATTGGGAATAACAACTCATGTTGGCCCACTAAACAATGTAACTCATTATGGACAAAAAAAAAAAAAAAAGAATTCCTTCAAGGCACAGTAGAAACATTTCCTTCTTCAGAAAGCTGATTCTCTCTGGCACTCTCATGTATACTGTTTTCATGTACAGTTACTCCTCAGTATCCAAGGAGGGTTCCAGGACCCCACACCCATGAACCAGGAGAAACTCAAGTATCTTATATAAAATGGTAATATTTTTGCATGACCTATGTATATCTTCCCACACTTCTAATCATCTTTAGATTACTTATAATATCTAGTCCAATGTATATCTTAGGCAAATAGATGTCAGAGTGTGTTGTTCAGGGATAAATGGTCTTTAAGAACTCTGTGTCTGTTCAGTACAGAAGCAAACATTGTAGGTCTAATTAAATTCTGCTCTGCTGTTGGGACAGTACCTAGGCTATGGAGAGCCAACTGTATTTATCTGTAATCAAGATTTATTTATTTATCCCTAGCATAGTATTTTATACAAAGCTTATGTAGTATACAAAATTTAACCAGTATTAATAGCATCTCTGAAAATAATAGACTTGGTATTCACATCCACTCCCTTCTTTGACCCATCAGCAACCATAGTGATGGCTCAATGCTCCCAGTACACCTGTAACTCAATAGCACAGAGACACAATTCTTTCACTACCAAACAAATAATCTGACACACAATTAATGACCATGCTAACTAAATTGATTGGTAGTAAATTCTCTGTTCATTAACACTGGAGAAGGACATACGAGGAAGGAGTTAGGAGTATTCTAGAACATTGGGATCAATTGTTAAAAACCTTACCTGGACACAAAATTTCTCTTTCAATTTTGGGTAATCTCTGGATTGATGAACTAACTTTAAAATAAAATAAAAAGATATAGCCAGGCATGGTGGCACACACTTTTAGTCACAACACTTGAAAGGCTGAGGTAGGAGGATCACTATGAGGTTAAGGCCAGCCTGGAGCTACAGAGTGAGTTCCAGGTCAGCCTGAGCTACAGTAAAACTCTGCCT
Source organism: Zapus hudsonius (assembly GCA_004024765.1). Lineage (NCBI taxonomy): Eukaryota > Metazoa > Chordata > Mammalia > Rodentia > Dipodidae > Zapus > Zapus hudsonius. The sequence continues at coordinate 46,487 of PVHP010001996.1, read as the reverse complement.
TGAAAAATTAAAAAAAGGTATGTGTGGCTATCTAGACACTTAGTAATTAAGTCACCTTTTATAGATTAATGGGTTATTTCTAAATCTATACAAACTGTCAAAAGCAATTAGTATCTTCAAAGGTAGTTGCCACACAACACTGAGAGACCCTGTTTAACAGTAACCAGCCCCCAGATGGTAGCATGTGTAGTGCTGGAAGACATTACATGAGCTGCCAGGGGGAAACTGACCAAAGACATTCTGAAAATGCAGAGGTCACTGATAAAATACTGAATGACACTACAAGAATGCTGAAGACACTGCTATATGGTAGAAACCAGTAAGCCAAGAAGTGCTCATCTGTGCAATAGTGGTGCTAAAAGCTAGGTGGGTAATCAACAGCTTGCTAATTGGCTAAGAGATCCACTCAGAGGCAGGTAACCCTTAACTGGAACTGGGATCCATGGTAAACCCATATGAGGACCAAGAACCTGAGCTCCAAGGGGAACCCCCCACTAACCAGAGATCTACAGAGAGGCTACACCCATTAGAATCTCGCCAAATTAACAACATTTGTCTCATTTAACCTGTACTGATCTCACTCTCCATTGGAGATTCTGTTTGTATGTTTCAGAAGGCAGTAAGAACCATGGACAACCAATCCCACCAACAGGACTTGAGATGTTGCCTGTCACCCAGGCAGGAGATGAACCACTCCTAACTCATCATCAGGGCCCAAATGAAACCTTTGAGGAAGTGGTGAGATGAGCAAGTGACCTACCTCCACAGCAAGTCAGATAACCTGGGAAAGGATAAAGGAGACAGACACCGAGGATACCCAACACAATCCAAAGCAGAAATTCAGAGACTCTTAAGATCTCAACAGTAAAGCAGATCTAAAACTCACCCACCATGACTCAGGGATCTGAGTGGAAGAGGGGGTGGAAAGATTGTAAGAGCCATGGCGGGGGGGGGGGTAGGGGAGAGAATACTCAGAGCCATTGTCCCCCTCAGCAACAACAACAAACCCAAACTGGCTACCTCTCGTACAATCCACAACCCCCATCCCATGGACTGGTCCAGTAAGCCCACTGAAGAGGGCCCCCAGTGGGTTAGGGACAGGGAGTAGGGAAATGGGAATACCATCATTAGACTTGCTCATGCAATATATCTAATTATTAACAATAAATATGAAAAAATGTTATGAGAAAAAAGATAGGTAACTCTAACCATGTATAAGTGGTTTTCCTTGGTTAACATCTAAAACACTAGTAAAGCTCAGCTTTCATTTTTTTAGGTTACATAATACATTTCTTGGCTCCATCTAGAAATACCTATGATTTCCAATTACTGAACAAGGTAAGGTATCAGTAGTACAGAACAGTTGAGGATTCCAGAGAGGAGAACCAGTTTCATTCATTTAGCTCCCCATATTACTTGTCCCATATGTGAACCTCTTAAAGGGATAGAATTACTGCTAATGCTTACTTTACAATAAAGACCAGAGTACTTTTTACACATTTTCAAGGCTTAACTCAACAGCAATTCAAATTTACTTTTCTAAATTGTTTTTGTATTAGTTTGCTACTACTAGCAAACAATTTAAATTAGAAATATTCAGGCAGAAGTTAAAGTCAATGGTATGTTGCCTAGATGTTAGGGTGTTACTGTATGTTACTCTATTTGAAAGCAAGGGAACCGTAAGTTTTGAAAGTAATTTGTAGTACACAGGAAGGCAGTCACACAGGCTACATGACTGGTGCCACGACTTTAGCATACCTGGAAATAGAAAAAGTCAAACTGTAGCTGATCTTGGTTGGCCCAGTGCCATTTTTGCAGCTTACAAATTTTTAATTAAGTAACTGCAGTGAGCTCATCTCTACTGGATCCTTCTTTCCCAGGGCAGGTCCAGGAACTGGATCTGTAGCCTTGAAAGTAGAAGAGAAACTACAGTAAACTAGAGGTCCGCAGCATCAGAAAGGTGACCAGACAACATTACGGGGTCTAAGCGCAGGAGCAGGGGTGCTCCTCCAGTCTCTAACAAAATGTATTTGCAAGCGGGAAAGGGTTTCTTAATCTTTAGCTAAGGCATTCTTTCACTCTCCAACCCTAGTCTGGACTCTCACTTCTAGAAAGTGAAAAAGTAGCTCTTTATGAAATCTCCAAGACTTCCTCCCACCCATACCCACCCCATCCCCCTGCCAAGGTAGGGTCTCACTGTAGCCCAGGCTGACCTGGAATTCACCCTGTAGTCCCAGGATGCCTTCAAACTCACAGTGATCCTCCTACCTCTGCTTCCCTGGATCAAGTGCTGGATCAAAGGTGTGTGTTACCATGCCTGGCTATTTTATGAAATCCCTAATGGCTCTTAACGGCCTGTCTAATAGAAGATTAGAGTAACTAACAGAAAAACAATCAAGTCCATCACCATTGGTAGAACTGCAATTGTAAATTCTTCATTTTCAGGTTAGTTTCCTCTTCTTTCATTGTACTTCCTATTATCTTTTAACTGTTCACCTAAGTTGCCAAGATTAATTCTCTCTGGGGTTTCTTAAGAAATGCTTTAGATGCATTCAGGCAATGAATTGAATTTCAAGTTCCAATTTAAAAAAATCTTAGTATGTCTTTAAAAGGAGGCAAAGAACAGCTCATACGATGTGGTTCTAAACCACACTGGAATCTTTTTCCATTACCAAAATAGATTCAATAATTTTTTTAAAAAATATTTTATTTATTCATTTTCAAGCAGAGAGAGAGAGAGAGAGAGAGAGAGAGAGAGAGAGAAAACCAGGGCCACCACCTTGTGGGGCTGGCCTACGCGGGTCCTGGGAAATCGAACCCGGTGCCCCAGGCACTGGAGGCAAGTGCCTCAACTGCTGAGCCATCTCTCCAGCCCTCAATAATTTTTGAAAATTGGTTAGGCCCATATAAAACCCAAAAACAAACCGGCACCTAGAATAATACTGAAATGGTTGACTACTGTGCTAATTAGATTTCTCAGATCTAGATAGGGTGTCCTTATACTTGGTAGGTTGGCACCCTTATGTGTTTTCTAAGAAACTAAATTCTAAACAGTAGAAGAAACTGAATTCTCTGTTGCTATCAAACATGAGAATTGTAACAAGGCAAAAATAAATAAACCGTGAAAATAGTTTTGGGGGAGAATGTAAATTTTACATGTTTTGTGATGGCATATTTTAGGGAAGAGAATTCTGGAAGAGAAATATCTAGATAGGTTCAAATCATCACTGTGGCTTTATTATTAAAACTTTCTGCAGAAGTTTATTTTTCTCTTAAATGTCTGACCATCACTCAACTCACTGGGCTGCCATAAAGTTTACCTAATGTAAGGGACTTAGAGCTGGTATATATTAGGCCTCTAATACATTTTTCTGCATTAGAAAAAAATGAAACATTGTTTTCCTTTTTATTTCTGCTCTTTATGTGTGTACACTTAAGCTTTCATTTACATAAATGCTAAATAAAGCAACAGCTATATAATAAGCATTAAGTTTAACTGAATGGTATCATATTCTAAGAAATACAACCAATAAATCAACATTGACTTCAGAATAGCTACACAGCAAACGTGAGAGTTCAATTTTTAGAGACAATAGTAAATAAAAATATAGCAATTTACATTTAAGATAGAATTCATAGTGAACAAGAAGACATATAATTATTTCTCCCTTCAAGTAAAGTACACTTCTTGTTGAAAGGTCAGAGATCTGGATATGGTGCTTTTTAAAAAGCGAAAATAATACATGAAATAACTTGATCTTTATGTATTTAAGGGCAAAGAAACAGCCTTACATTACATATAGGTAGTAATTTTCCTCTTACTGATAGAACAGTGGGTTCCACAGAAAATTAGTATCTACCAAATATGGCTCAACGATCAGATTACACCTCCTCTGACATTGCCAAGTGTAGAGCAAATATCACAAACCACAAGGAATTCTTTTAAAAAAATACAATCACTTTAAATGTGTTCAGTATCACAACTTTCTTTTACAACAGTTTTAAAAAGTTGCCATGGAGGTCTTATTCAAGACGGTGAGTCTGAGGAGATCTCCCTTTCATTCACCCTCATGGATAGACTTTCGGGTTAAAGACCCTCCAGGGGCAAAACATATTAGAGAAATTCTCATTTAAAAAAATATTTTCTTGAAAGAGAGACACAGAAAGACAGACAGACACTGATTGACTAAGTGAGCCAGGACCTCTTGTCACAACACATGCACCACTTTGTGCATCTGGCTTCCTGTGGCTACTGGGGAATCAAACTGGGACCTTCAGGCTTTGCAAGCAAGTACCTCTAACAGTTGAGCCATCTCCCCAGTCTCAGAGGATTAAAGTTTTGAAAGAATTCACTTGTAAAAACCTTTGGGCTCTGGCTACTTTCTGTAGGCAATGATCTCTGGTTAGACTAGTGTTGACACTGGTGGCTTCACCCCCCACCCTCTTCTATGTTTCCTTAGAGAAACCCAAGCCCTTTCTTTTCAGCTGCTGCCTTCAACTTAGGACCATGTAGAAGTCTTGCTCATCTTGAAAACACACATCAAATTGCCAGATAAGCCTTGAAATCATTCAGAAAGTGTTTATGCTCAGAGCTATTTACTGAAATTGCTGCTGCAGGTCCTCACACTCTATGCCCAGTCTATCAGGTAGGAAACCCCAGAAAGCACAGCAGGGAGCACGAGGGCAGCATGAGGAATCAATGCACTCTGCTAGGCTCTGCTCTGCTGGTGCGCTCTCTCTCTCTCTCTCTCTCTCTCTCTCTCTCTCTCTCTCTCTCTTCTCTCCTCTCATGCTTGCCCAGCTTCTCTACAGAGCACTGTGCACCACAGCCCAAACGTTGTTCTTCTCTACCCGCAGGGCCTCTCCTGAGAATACATTTACTTGAATCTCTAATAACCTCTTCGGAGCCTCCTCTACCTTAGAAGAGCTATTTGAAGTTTTCGGCACTCTCCCTCATATCACGGGATCCTCGTGATAGCCAGAGAGAAGGCTAGCATTATGGCTGGAGTCTGGAATGGCCCCCACAGGCTCATGTTTCAAGGACTGGGTCTCCAGCTAGTGGCACTGTTTAGGGGATTCTTTGGGAATATGGGGCCTAGCTGGTAAGACGTGGGCTACTAGGGGTGAGCCTGTGAAGGGTTCACCTGCCTCCAGTTCCACTCTAGCTCTTCCTGGGCCGTGCACCATGGAGCCGGAACCACATGCTCCCACCGTGCCTTCTTGCAAGAGCATGGACATGGACAGAGTCGCTTGAAACTGTGGGCAGAAATGAACCTTTCCTCCCTTGAGGCTTTCTGTCAGGCATTTTGTCATAGCAACAGATGTCCAAAGTAACAGCACAGCTGGGCAGCTATCTCTCATTTTCAAAGTTTATTAATTAGGTAACGTTTTACTATCAACTCTGACAAACAGCAGAGCAAAGACAGATGTGCGCCTGCGGTCTTCTAACCCAGGTCCCAGGTTCTCATGTTCTCTCTCTCTCTCTCTTTCCATCCCCAGGTTTTGTGCTAGTGAGGAGGATCACAGCCCTTACTCTGCCTTCTACCCATTCCCAACCTAGAAACACAGACATACAGTAGATCAAGATGCTTCTAGATAACCACTGGAAATAGATCAATCAGTTGCATAGAAACTTAACTGAAACTGACACATACTAACAAAGCAAGGTGATGATGGTACAATTCTAGGTGAGAATTATCTATAGTTCCAAGAGAATTTCTTTTTCTCATTCTTTAACTTTTTGAAACTTTAAAATTTCCTAAATTCACTTACATTTATTTTGCAATTAAAACAAAACAAGCAATAAGCACTATTCGCAATCTCCTGATCCCTTCTTTCTCCTCCCAGAGCCCACCAGTGTGGCTTCCACTTCACCAGCGGTAACACGAAAGCTGCAGATGCCTTCTCACAGTGGATTTAAATGTACAAAATGCCCACAATTAGAAAAAACAACCAGTTTTACTAAAATATAGCTATTCCTGAAAATATAATTTATTTCAAATCACTTTTTTAGACTGACACATTTTAAAGTGACACATAATTATAAGTATTTATCAGGCACCATGTGACATTTCCACACATGATCATATTACATAACACTGGAATTGGGACTAGAACAGTGGCTGCCGGGAGCTCTAAGGAGGGTGGACAGGAGATGGAATAGGGAGAGATTGGTCAGTAAGTAAAAATATGATTTTAACAACATAAAGGATTACTTTTAAAGTGATACTGAAACACAACTATTTTATTTGTAATACACGCATAACACAACAGAATCTATCAGATCTGAAAACAATTTTGTAGTTATAAAGTAGTATGGAAATTATACTTTTTCTCTTAGTAATAAAGACAAGGGTACTTCTGATACTACTGTGGTCAGCTATTTAAAATCATAACAGGGAAAGGCTAACACCCAAAAGCTAAATAAAAATGCTTAATTTTTTAATCCAAATGCACTCCTCCCATGGTATCTTCAGGGCCATGGAACAGGTTAAAAGCTCTACTGAATTCATCCACTCTTCTTTTCCACCAGCACCTACACCCTTAGGAATCTAGCCAGGGTTTGTTCTTGAATATGTTCAGGTCCCGTTCCCCCCCCCCCCCCCCGTCTTCCTTTAGTGCCCACTGCCCTTGCTGAAAATCTAATTTCTCCACCTTGACACTTATTAAAATTTAACTACATTCTCAAACACAACTTGTTTTACCTCCTTCTTGAATCATTTTTACCTTGCTTCAGTCCACATGGGCTCTATATCTAGAACTATTAACATTTCTGTGAATCAATAAATACTTAACGATTCAATATATAATTACTTTCTTATAGTTTCTCTTCTTTGGGATTATGGACCATATGCTTAAGTATAGGACACCACCTATATATAACGCAGGCACATAAAGTGTATGCATTAAGTGTTCTCAATAAACCAAATGTTAGAAAATGACTTATCTGACAATTTCAAATGCCAGAAAGTATACTGAGAAAGCCAGAATTCCACTAAGCAGCTAAAATAGACATTATAATTTAAAAGCTTATACAGTTCAGGTCACTAAGCAGCTATGCAACTCTTATTTATTAAAAACCCAGAAGCTGACGTCCTGGGCAGTAATGAATTTCAAGCACTATGCTAGGGAAGGAGTTCTAAAGTAGACATCAAACAATGATTCATTCCTAGCCTGTCTGCTGAGCACCTCTACCATGCCAAGCAGTGTTCTAGAGTTCTCCCATTATGCAGTGCCAGGCGTAGAGTAGGAACTGGGCTCTTGGCTCATGCTGAAGCCCTGAAGTACCTACAAAAGGCTTACTATACAAAGTATATGTGTGTGTGCAAGGTTCCCTGCTTCAGAAGGTGGAAAACTATACAAAACATTATAAAAATACTTAGGGAAAGAAAAACAGACTTGGAGCTAAGAATATCAATCATATACAAATCTATATTAATATGACAGATATCTTTAAATCTCCATATAAAATCTGTAACTATAGCTTTGGGATGTTTCAATTAGTTTATGAAAGCCTCACTTAAATGATTCTAGATGCACCATGTGCTACTTTTTATTTATATCTGAATTATAACCATATAGTTGTTTTTCTTAAAGGAGCTCAACAAGTTGCTTCATTTATTTCATAGAAAAATATAAACATTTACCTCTCAGTGTCCTTGAGGTGGGGTGAGGTGGTAGTGGTCTAAGGAAGTCAGTGAAAGGACCAGAGGGGGTCAGGAATGTAAGAAATTTAAAAAACAACAACAAAACAAAACCCTGCTCTCCACACATTACAAGCTCTAATGCTAGTTATGACTAAAAAGAAATTACTTTTTCCTAAAGGGAAGTTCCTAGACTAATAGCAATGGAATTCAGACAGTGAGGGAGAAAGAACGGGTGGGACTGGAGCAAGAAAGCTACCAGCCTAAACTCATAGTAACCAAACTCTCCTCACTGCTGCCTCCTACTTAAGAATGGCTGTCCGTTTGCTACAAATAGCATATGTTGAAGCCAGGAACTCCAAGCAAGCTTCTAATTCTTTTCTTTCCATAGAACCAATGGTGAGGCTTCGCTGATCACTCCCACGGAGGTTTCTTGCATTTATCCCCTTCTTTCTATTCTCTCCTTAACATTCTTTTAAAGAAATATTTATTAGCAAGCAAAGAGAGAGAGGAGGGAGGGAAGGAAAAGGAGAGACAGAGACAGAGAGAATAGGCCTCTAGCCACTGCAAATATCTCCAGATGCATGCACCACTCTGTGCATCGGGCTTTCCGTGGGTACTGGGTAGCTGAACCCAGGTTTTAGGCTTGGCAGGCAAGCACCTTAGCCACTGAGCCATCTCTCCAGCCTTCAACTTAATATTCTTGTTCAGATTCTGACGAGCACATTAACAACACCACTGTTATAAACTGAATAGCTTGTCTGACTCTTAAGCTTTTATAAACTATATTTTACAATGGTAGCATACTAGCTGCCTAAATACAGGCGGGATCATAAAACTTTCCTCCCCAAAAGGCAAGAGATTTTGTAGTTATACTGTACAGGGTTTCAGAAGTTATTGACAAACTAACAAACTAACCTAGTAAATAATGGAAAAGAGGAAAAAACATGAATAGAACTTAACAATAAAAAGTCAAAAGTTACATAAAATGTAAGAAAGAATTATTATCAAGCCAATCATGGTGACTCCATGCCTTTAAAAACTTGGGAAGCTGAAACAAGATGACCACTGAGAGATCAAGGTAAACCTGGGCTACATTTAGAATGAGAGTATCTAAAAAAAAAATGTGGGGGGGGGTTTGGTATCAACAAGGCCAAGTGTAAAAGTGTTATAAAATGATTAAGTTTAAAGCTCTTAATAATTTTATAAAAACAAGTTTTAAATAATAGCTCATATTTAATAAGTACTAAGTAGGGGCCAAGTGACTCACAATGTGTTGCTAAGGCATTTAATGCTCCAAATAATCATGTAAATGGAGTACTTCTGTATTAACTGATTACAGATTGTTTCTCATCATTAAAAAGGGCCCTCCCCTCACTCTCCAAGGTACTTAAAACAGAGTTCTAAATACTCTATGTGGGTGTCAACGATATCAGAAAGTTATTCTTCCCATAAATTTCATTAATTTGTCATGATCTAACACAGTATCTATGCACGCACACATACAGACATGTGCATGCACATATGTACATGTCCTTAAACACACTATGCACCTGGAAACAAACAATACTATGCTTTCAAAATGTCCCATTTTCCTGATACTTAAATCTATACCCTCATAGTAAGCTTGGGTATTTCTATCACATAAAGTTTAAAAGTCCATGAAAATGTTTTTAAGTACAATTATAAGAGGAAAGAAACTTGGCCTGACTCTACCATCTGCCTGCAAATGGGGAGGACTAGGTGGGAGGCTTGCTTAGAGGCATCAAGGTGCAACTCAGAGAAGACATTCAACCATAACTTGTACTTGAACCTTCAATCCATGTACTCTCAAAACCAAGCAAGCCCACTACCTTTAAGCTGTGGTAGGGAGTGTCCACCTGCCATTCAGTATTTAGTAATAATAGCTATTACAATATTGCACTAATGCTGTTAAAACTCTTATTGAGGCAGAGGGTTTCTTCTGTTATTGCCATGTTTTCTTGTGCCCTTGCAGTGTACTCAATAAACTTGACTCTTTCCAAAAGTAAAGACAAGCAAGCAAACAAACAAAAGGTACTTTTTGGGAAACATAAAAAAGTAAATGGTAATTATAGTTCCACTTGATAAATGTTGTGAAGAGAGGTAAGTGCTAGAAGTACACAAATTACCAATAAGAAAATATCATTGGCACTAATAATCAGTTACACACACATAAAAAAATCCCATATGGTGACTTAAAAATATTTTTCAGAGGCTGGGAAGATAGCTCAGTGGATCAAAGCACTTGCTTTGAGTTTGTACCCCCAGACCCTAAGTGAAAAAGCTGGAAGCCATGGTGGGCTTCTGTGGTGGAAGGTGGAGACAGGAAAATTTCTAGGAAACTCAACGCAGCCATGCCTTAAATGAGATGGAAGTTGAGCACTGACCCCAGAAAAGTTGTCCTCTCTCTTCCACACATGCACTGTTGGCATGTGACCATCCATACTTACACAACAAACATGCACAAGCACACACTTCATACACACATGCACTAAAAATAAAAATGAACATTTTCCAGAAAACATAAATGTAATTACAACTGAGTAGGACTCAAAAACATCTTTTCATCAAATTTTGCAGCCTTTCTCCTCAACAATTTATTTCCTTCTCAGTCTCTCCTTGTTAGCTATTTTGCATTCTTGTTTTTTATCTGTCTCTCATGAGGTCCTAATCTACAAGAACTGCTGTCACAGCAAGCTATCTGGGTACTTATATACGAGTGTCAAAGCTTTTCACCATATCACAGGGCTATGTTAGCTTAGAGAGGTTTAGGACAAAAATCGAATATAAGTAAAATACTATTAGATGACCAGTGTCATAATCCCCTATCAAATAAATATTATTAAAAATCTATTATAATAATCTTTAAAATAGCTTTAAATCCTTAAATAGCCATCAATCTTTAAAATAGCTATCCTCAAAATATCTCCAAAGTATATAACTTTTGGTGTCCTTAATATCAGATACACAATAATCTGTTGATAAATATAACCAATCCAAATTTTTACAAAGTTCTCCAAATGCTAGGAGAATCTAACTTTTTGCTAGCAAATCTTAAGTATACTAAACAAAAGAGTATAGTTTGTAACAAATACTTCTATATTTCCATAGCATTTCAACTGAAGACTTATAAATTGACATTTCTAGCTTAAATCTCTTGCCTAAATTCCATTTTGAGTTTTGATGAATCACCTACTTGACATTGCCAGTTCTAGGTTTAAAAGGCATTTCAGAGTTAAAGTGTACAAAAACAAGCTCCTGATCGTCTACTAGCCCAGTCTAAACTTGCTACTTTACCACTGGTCCCAACTCAGTCAACCAGCAACTCCATGCTTCCAACTGCTTGGGCCAAATCCCTTGGGAGTCATCCCTGACTTTTCTTTCATGCCTCACATACGATTCATCAGCAACTGCTGCCCACACGGGGTTTGAAACACATCCAGAATCTGACCTTTTCTCACCCCTCATTACCTCCTGGTCCCAGTCAACTACTGCCTCTCATTGGGATCACTTTAGGAATTTCCAATATGATCTCTGATTACATCTTTGTTCCATTCTCATAGCCTGTGCCACATGAAGCAGTCTAAATGTTTAAAAAAGAAAATCACCACAATTTAAAGAAGAAAAGTCATATAATCACATTTATTGATGTAGAAAAGCATTTGACAAAATTCAAGATCCAATCATGACAAAAACCAACCAGGACTAGAAAGGACCTGATAAAGAGCATGTGCAAAGACCCTACAACCAAAATATACTTAGTGGTGAGAGACCAAGTGCTTCCAAAGAACTGAAAAGTGCTAGACACAGCAGTAAAGCATGAATAAAAAATAGAAGGCATACAGACTGGAAAGAAGATTAAGATGGTCTGTACAGAAAACATATAATACTATTTAAAAACAAAATAATTTTACAAAAATCTCAGAATATAATGTCCACCAATAGAAACCAACCATATTGACATATCTTAACAATGACCATAACAAAATTAAAAATAGCCACTTATGATCACTTAAAAAAATCTAGGCACAAATCTAATGACATGAATATATGATCTGATGTTGGAAACTACAAAGTGCTGATGCAAGAAACTAAAGACCTAAATAAGTGGTGAGACTTGCCATATACATGGATGAAAAGGTTCAGTAAAATGAAAATGTTACTCACTCTCTTGATCATTAAAGACAGACACAAAGGTAAAAGAGGGCCTGAGTGGGGAAAGATAGGATCCGCAGGAGTGGGAGGGAATGAGAGAGGGTAATGGCGACGAATATAATCTTTGGTTTTAAGTCAGTTTACCTCCATCTGATCTATGGACTTAAAATAATAATTACCAAAATCCTAGCAGCATATTTTTGTAAATTCTGTATTTTTATACAGAAAAACTATTCTGAAAAATAAAGTTAGAGAAACTAGACTATAATTTCAATGTAGTTATAGTAATCAAGATAAAGTTCCTAGTGGAGGGACAGACACAAAAAGCAATAGGAAAGATTGGAGGATCCAGACACAGAGGTTGACAATCATGGCCATGACAAAGCTGCAAAAGCAACTCAAGAGAAGGATTTTTTTTAAAAACAAATTATGTTGGAAAAATTGGTTGTCTATAGGTAAAACAAAACCAAAAAGAAACCCTCAACTTAAACATCAAACTTATATAAAAATTAACCAAAATAGATCATAAATCTGTGTGTATAACATATAAAGCTTTTAGGAAACTTTCATAAGAAAAGTTTTTGGGACTTAAAAGTTGGCTCAGTTCTGAGAGTTGATAAGAAAGGCACAATGTATAAAAGATACAATGAATAAACTAGACCATCAAAATTAAACATTTTGCTCTGTAAAAGACCAACTAGTGGATAGAGAAAGGGCATAAAGAACTCTCTAACTCAGTAACAGGCAATTCAATTAGAATGTGGGCAAGACGTGAGTGGACACTGCACCACAGAGGATCCATACACAAAGCAGCACTGGAGAAATTCAAACTAATGCTACCAAGTCACCTATTAAACTGACAGAAATAAAGAATACTGACAGTGCCAAGAGCCAGTGAAAATGAGAGAAATTAGATCTCTTGTACATTGCTGGCTGCAATGCAAAATGGCATAGCCACTCTGGAAATGTCTGGCAGTTTCTTATAAAGTTAAGCACATTTATCACACACTCCAACAATTGCACATCTGGGGATCTATCTTACAGAAATAATGCCTAATAAAGAACTGTCCATAGCAGATTTATTTTATAGCCCAAAATTATCCTTCAAATGAGAGATTAGATGCACTGTAGTATAGCCTGACAACAGACTCCTCAGCATTAACAAGGAATGAACTAGTAATACAACAGTTTTGGGTGGAGCAAAGGCATCATGTGGAGTGAAAATAAAAACAAAAGGTAACATAAATCGTCAATTCACTTATATAACATTTCCAAAGCAACAAAATGATAGTAATGACAAAGAACAAAATGGTACTTGCTAGAGGTTAAGGATGGAGGGAATGGTGAGACTCCAAAGGGATAACTAACAGCAGTTCCACACCTGGTTCTGATGACTACATGAACACATGAGGTTATAGAATAATAGACAAACAACCACCAACACACTCATCATCCTCTAAGGAAGAAAGGACAAATGCAAGTTATGTCTTAGAATAAAATCTAAGAAGTGCACACTCACTGGGATCCCTGAACTCTTCTCCCTCCTTCAGTTCTAAACATACTGGACTTACGGCCTCTAAGTTGACAGCAGGCCCCATGCAAACATCTCTGCATTTACCTCTTCCTGTACATCTTGTCACTTCATTCAAGCACCTGCTCAGAAGTCACCTAAGTAAAAACCTATGTAAATAAAGTGGAGATTGTCCTCTCTTCCCCTACATAGGGACATTAACATCAATGCGCACAACTCAAACACTTCCCCATCTGTTACTCCCTTGTCTGTCCTGTACTGTGTCATCATGCTGCAATGAGGAACTCAAGCCAGGGTGTGCAGTGCCTCACCTTTGACACTTTTCCTCGTCAGTCCATCCAGCACCTTCATTGCACCATTATCACAGCCGTACTTCTGGCTCTTGCCAACTCTCAGACAGACAAGTATAAGGCCCACCTCTCCCTTTCACCCACCTTTCCTAAAGTATCCTCTCCACTGTAGCTAGTTTCACCTGACACATGGTGGAATTACTCACAATTCCTGAGTACACACAGACCTTCCTACCTCCATCTTGTAGACATTTTGTTTTCTGTCTGAGATGAACTTTCTATCCCCAACTTGTACATCCCTTCCTTGCCTGACAAACTCCAAGACTGTGTAATCTTAGGAAAAATTCTCTAGTGTGTCGTTTTAATCACTTTCTGAATCAGGTACTTCCTTCTGAAGATTCTTAAGTATTGTGACTTTTCACAGCATACATGGTAGTACGTAATAATAATTTACATATGTATTTCAAAAACTATAGCAATCTAGCGATGATATAATCACCTAGCAAAAACCTGGCACAGAGCAGGAGTTCAAAACTACTGAGTTTGTTGGAATAATAAAGAACACAAAGCCAAGCATGGTAGCCCATGCCTGAAATCCCAATACTGGGAGGGAGAGGCAGGAGGATGGCAAATTTGATGCTAGCCTGGGCTACATAGGAAGTTGCAAGCCAGCATGGGAAACACTAGAAGACCCTGTCTTAAAAAGCCAGAAAGAACATAGAGATGATATACCATGGAAAAAGCGAGACAGGCTGAGGAAGCTCTCTGCAGGTCCTTCCTGCTTGTGAATCACGTGATAGGCAATAAAAGCTGGGAGGAGTCTGGTGTGGCTAAGATCACCAGCTCAAGTACCCAAAAGAGCATTTCTTGTTCCACTTTCAGAGTCGTCATGAGAGAACTGCACGAAGAGAATAAGCAGTCTCTCTCTGGCTAACCAGTTGCTTTGCACAGAGAAATCTCTAAGAGCATGCCAGCCCGACCACTATGTGCCAGCGAAGTATTGAGTCAAAGAGCAGAACCAATCCCCATTTCCCAGGAAATCATCAGGAAGGCGGCAAAGAGTGACCCTTGAGTCAAGCCCAGTTCTCTCTCTAGGTGCTAGTAACACAGCACCTAGAAGCAACAATTATCCTCGATGCAGACAGATCGCACCTGCATTGCTGGAGACGCTGATTTGATAGTGGTTCCTTAGATGTTTCCTGAAGCGTATTTTCCCTTCCTTTCTAGTAACTAACTACTCAAGTGATACAAGTTTCAAAAAGTAGATGCTCAATGTTATTAAGTAGCTAGCTTTTTAAAAAATGAAGTCAACTATACTCCAGTTTGTGCACAATGGTTAAGCTGATTTTTTTCCCCAAGCTGGCCTCAAACTCACTATGTGGCTGAAGATGACCTTGAACTTCTGATCCTTTTACCACCACCTCCCAAGTGCTGGGAAAATTGAAGAGAATAGATATCTGAAGAAAAAGTCAAAGCAAAATTCCAAGTGTGAAATTACTTCCCATTATTTATATTATATAACTATTTTAATTAGAACAAGAATTCAACTTGTTCCCTTGAAAGATTACTTTTTGTAATTAAACTTTACTAAATTAAAGGTGATCAAAATTAGTCTGATGAGAAAGATACAGGGAAGAAAAATTACCTTTAAAAGCACAAGATTGGCTGGGGCTCAGTTCTTGCCCATTTGCCAAGCATACACAAAACCCTTGATTCAATTACCAACACAACAACCAAACAGACAGACAAACAAGCCATGGGATCTACTTTACATTTTGAATGTAACTTATTAATGTCTACTGTATTCCAGGTAAGTATGTTGCTAGGTAACAAAGAAACAGAAAATACAGTTGAAACCACTATGCAAAAGCTATTACAATATCCATTTTTAAATATTTTTGCTTTGTGTATGTATATATTTTTTGTGTATGCGTGTGCATGCATGCATGCTATAGTGTATGATGGGTGGTCCTCACCTTCCACCTTATTTGAGACAGGTCTCTCTTGTTCACCACTGACTAGCTGGCTTACCAGCTTCAAGAATTCTATTTGCCTCTCACTGCCCTGGGTGCTAGATTAAAAGAAGCACGAGCTACTTGCATCTGGCTTTACAAGGGTTCTAGGGGTCCAAACTCTAGTTGTCAGACTGGGCAGCAAGCAAAGTGTCTTCAACCGCGGAGCCATCCCCCAGCCCCAACATCCATCATTTTTTTTAAAGAGACGTGATGGCTCAGAGTTTGAGTGCTCCACAAGACCATATAGCTACAGCTAGCAACAGAACTCATATTTGAACTTGGGTACATCTGAGTTTAAAACAAAATTTGTTCTTATTAAGCCTCACAGACCTCCAATAAAGTAAAGTTTAGATATCTAATTAACAATCTGACAAATCAAAAGTAGTATTTCTTCAGTTCCCCAAATGAAAATCAGGTAAACTCCCTTCTACCCCAGTAACTCCAGTTCATTAGAATTATGGATTTTGTTGATTTCTCTGCTTAAAGAAAAATTGCCTGGCGGGGGAATGAATGTTCTGCAAGATCAAATTTCTTAGGTGCAGTCTTCATGTGCACTAGCAAGTATTTTCTCTCAATGGTTAATAATGAAAACGCACTCTGCTGACTAGCCAGTGCACCCTACTGATGAACCAAGCAGTGACTTGGGCAGGGAGCTCCATGTTGCTGACAATCAAAGTTAACATGAATGTATGGAAGGTCAAATGAAAATGTCCTTAATGCAAACAAATCTCAGAGTAAAATCTGAACACTCAAAAGCATACTATTATTTCATGACTCAAAGTAATTTGAAAGCAGGAAGTAAGAATTCAGTAACCCCAAATTACCCTAATAGAGACACACTTCTGAACAATTCTATTAGCAGGGTTCACATACTTCCACCAACATTTGCTAATTTCCATGATTTTTTACTCTTGCTTCTTCTGCTTTCTCTTTGCAGGGCTTTTCCAGCCCCTGTGTTATTATTTGGCTTCTATGATCTCTACCAGGAGCCCTGGTTAAATAAGGCAAGGATACCGTTAAGAATGCAAATTCAAATATTTCAAACTGTTATTTTATTATGTCTTCTGCTTTTGCCCAAGTTTGTGGGTATATCAGACTTTCTTTCTGAAGCCACTCAAACTGACAACTTTGTAGGAATAAGTCTTTCCAGATAAGCAGACAAAGAAAAAAAAATCACAAATATTCAACTGATATATTTGATTGTTATTTTATTATTTATTTTTTAAGGAAAGTCTCACTCTAGTACAGGCTGACCTGCAACCCTGTAGACCAGACTGGCCTCAAACTCATGATGATCCTCCCACCTCAGCCTCTGGAGTGTTGAGATTACAGGTATGAACCACCATACCAAGCATTTAAAAAAATATTTTGTGTAAATGCCTAAAGGTCTTTGAAATACACAAGTCTTAAATTTTAAGGAAAGCTAAATTAATATTCATTAAGTGCAGGAAGAACTTGCATGAGAACAGGAAAAGGGCTGACTGATGCTAACTAGCATTTAAACACCCAAAGAATGGTCACTGCTAAAGAAGGTGTTGGGATGTTTCCCCTGTTCTGTGGAAACCACTATTCCCCACATCATAGGAACGAAAGTAAATGGCTGAGCCAATGAATTCATAAAGCCAGTGCAAATCTGCAGCTTCAATGAAATTGCCTTAAAGGGATAAAATAAACTTGACCTTTAAGTTATTCAAAGTATATAATTATGCATGAATTATTTTTTTCTCTTCTGCCTTTAAAAACTGCTATATCCCACAGGGTGTGGTGGCACATGTCTGTTATCCCAGCTACTTGGGAGGCTCTGGGAAGAAGTACAACAAGCTGGAGGCCAGCTTGGGCAACTTAGCCAGACCTTGTTTCAAAATAAAAATAAAAAATGGTTGGGGATATACTTCAACGGTGAGTGCTTTTTAGCATGTGCTGGATTCAGCCCTGCATTGGGGGCATTTTATCTCTTTTTTATATTCATAACACCATCACAGTGATAGACTAATGAACACTACTAATCTAGCTGTAAGTAATTAACCTCAATTTCTACAGCTTTTCAAGTTTTTGGCTAGATTAAAAATGCCCAGGTTCACATCAAGACCTAGTCTCAACAACCAAGCAAACAAAAAATGAGGGGGGCATTCCGAAGTTCTTAAGTAACATCTTTAGAGGTGTTTAAAACGAGAGATTAAACTGAGCCCAGTGGCTCACCTCTGTAACATCTGTAATCCTAGCAGTTGGCAGACAGAGGCAGTGTAGCTGCAAGTTCCAGACCAGCCTGAGCCACACAGCAAAACCCCAGCTCAAAACAAGTAACAACAAAAACCCAAGAGACCCAAAAGCTTATGAACAGTGTAACCAGTAAACTTTCAGACCTAGGGGCTTACTACCAAAGAGCTATGGTATCTCAACCCATAAGACACTGACCAGAGTGCGGGAAAAGACTAAAAGGAAGGCAGACACTCAAATTTGGTGAGCTCCCAGGGTAATATGAACATTTGCAATCTGAATGGCAATTACGCCCTTCCTCAAAAGTCTCATTCACAATTTACATTTTTAAAACTTTTGTAAATATTTTCTTCCTTAATACTTGATAAAGTCTGTAAAATTCCCCTGTTCATTCAACAAAAGAGAAAAAACTGACAAAGGTGAACACTCAGGGAAGGAATATTTACTATCTATGTGCTAGGCACTACATGTCTTACAAGGATCTGCAGGAATTAGAATTTTATATGGCATTTGTATATGCATAGACTCAGCTCATCAACCTCTGACAGGTCAAGTTCCTTTATCAGAAAAAGGCTGTAAACTTAATATTCACCCACCACGACTCAGGGAACTGAGCGGAAGAGGGGGCAGAAAGATTGTGAGAGCCATGGTGGGGGAGACTATCCAGGGGCATGGCACCCCTCAGTAACAACACACTTGGGCCAGGAGAACCGGGCTGAATACTAGGCTATCCATGGTCCCCTGCCCCAAGGACTGATCTAGACGACCCACGGAGGAGGATATCTAGCTGATCGGGGATGGGGAAGAGGGGAATTGGGGAACGGGGGATAACGACTCATTGTTTGCCCACTAAATAATGTAACTCATTATGGACAATATAAAAAATATAAAAAGGCTGTAAAGTGATTTCTGCTATTACCTTGACTAAACAAAATGCACCAACACGACATAAAGTACAGTGATAAAGCTGTGTTTTAGTTAGCCTTATGCTATCAGGCAAGGCTGCTTTAGGAGGCCAAGCAAAACATCTACTCAATAGTGCCCATCTAGTGCTGGTGCTGTGAGAGCTCCTTGCAGAGGCACCAACTCTAACATGCTTATTTTAAAGGAGTCCAGAAAGACAGTAAGCAACAATATTACAATTTCCTAAGCCTCTACTGGATTTAATTTGCATAAAATATATAATTATCACAAAACCTTATAGGTATTATTTTCACTATGTTCATTTTGTAGACTAGGAAACATGTTCACAGAAGCTAAGAAACTGTAACTGGCCCCAATCCAGCAGCAAACCTAGTAAGTGGCAAACCAGGATTCAAACAAAGATGGTAAATCCCAAAATGTTTGACTGGTTCACAAAGCAGCTTTCTAAAGTATTAATGATAGAAAAACCTCTATTTTTTTGTATGTGTGTGTGCATACAAAGACACAGCACAACCTTGGGTATGGTTACTCAGGAACCCCATACAACTTTTTTCTTTTCTTGGGAAGGGGTCTCCCACAGGCCTGGAACATGTCAACTAGGCTAGACTGGCTGGCCAGTGAGCTCCAGGAAACCTCCTGACCGATTATGCCTTTCCAGAGTAGGGAGAGCAAGTCCTATGCTTGGCATTTTTTACGTGGGATCTAACAATCATTTTAGGTCCTCAAGGCAAGAACTTTACCAAGTGAGTCACTTCTCTAGCCCCTAGAAATTCCTAAATTCTGTAACAGTTTACAACTCGGAAATACAAATATATATGAAGTGTATTATTCTTCAAAGAAAAAACTTCATGAACTGGGTAGCTTTTGCTTTTTTAAATCAAAAATAGAACTCATTATGCAGTTTTTAAAAGATCAACTAAGCAAAGTTCATTCATTACTTCCCCACCTTCTTGTGCTACTTTCTGCTAGACACATTACATTTTGCTCATGTATTATGTCTTCTGTTCACATGTAAATTATATGAAAAAATTTTGTTGTTCAGTACTGTATCTCCAGCATCTAGCAGAATCCATCCTAGACACTAGTAAGTGCTTAATAAAGACTTGTGCAATGACTGAAAACTCGGTACCCAGGTACTCAATAAACATTAGTATCTTTGTCTTTTTTACTGTTGAGGATACCACTTCTTTGATACCAAATTCTGAACTGGAATCAATGACTGGAAATATAGTACAATTCCCTACTGAGGTTTTACATTAAAAACGAATGAGGCAGGCTGGCATGTTATGTGTACCTGTATGCATAGCACCCAGAAGCCCAAACACAAGGACCCTCTGAACTTGTGTCTAGCCCAGGTTCACATCAAGACCTAATCTCAACAACAAAGCAAATAAAAAATGAGGGGGGTCTGAGAAGATGGCTCAGTGGTCAAAGGCATTCACTTGAAAAGCCTGCCAGCCTGAGTTTGGTTTCCCAGCCACCCATGTAAAGATAGGTACAAAAACTGGTACAAGCGCCTGGCATTTGTTAGCAGCAGCAAGACAGCCGGGTATGCCCATGCATGCATGCATGTGTGTGCATACACACACAAAATAAAATTTTAAAAATGAATGAGGCAAATCAAAAAGTCATATTCAGCAAAATCTCATGTATCAAGCATCATTGGAAGGTAGGAGGAATCTAAATGAATAATTTCTGAACTAATGTAGAGCTCTTCAAACTTCACCTGGTCAGCCAGTACCTCTCAAGGTGCTCACTCCTTATCTAAGCATTAGGAAGACAAAAATAAACTTTTTATTTTTCAAAAGAGTCAATAAAAAGTAAGTGAAATACCTAACTTCACCAGGAATTTTAGAGTATCATTCTGGAACTCCCCTACCATCCTTCTTTGTAATTAGAAGGCTGAGTGCAGGTAAAGTACCATTTATAATAAAAAGGCTGCTCTGAGGGATGATATTTAGGGGGAAAATAAGTCAGTCCCTCCCCCTTAATCCTAAACTGTAGTTATCAAGATCACACCAGATTAACCAGAGTGCAGAGGAATTTTAGCTTAATTTTAGTTAAGCAAGTGTTCTTGATATTTTTATGATCAGAATAACTAAGATTAAAAAGTTAAAATATTGTGAAGAATTTTGGATCTACAGGTCAGAGGCAGATAAACACAAGCATACATATGTTTAATTTTCATCTAATTTCAGTATCCCCAAATTTCTTACCATCTTAACAAAGTGTTTTAAAAGGACACAACAAAAGATTCCTAACAATCTCCTCAGTACAGTAGGGCAGCACCATCCTGGACTTGATGTCCACGTTCCCAGCTCTAACACTGCCCTCCAATTCTCTACTGGCATATTGTTTCATCTTCTTCCCGTTACTGTGTTGCCCTAGGGTTACCCTTGCCTCTGTTATCACATAACCCTGGATTTTAAAGAGACCTGATTTAAGATGAAATAAAGATGTGTAAGTGAAACAAAGGAAAAGTACCACTACTGTTCTCTGGGTCACGGGAATCTGGCCAAGTAGAGACATAATGGAACCCTTTTGAATTAGTTTAATTTATAAACCTTACATACTGTAAATACCACCAGAAACTCAAGAAAAATTCTTTTCTAAAGTCTGCCAATATTCACAATAAAGTTAGTTTTGATCTGCTTATATAACTAAAGAAAAAAACTTAGTTTCCGAAAATTCAGACCTTCAAGGACTTTATTGGCATGTAATTCATAGAATCAAGCCTTCTATACATTATAACTACTGTTCAAAAACAAGAAGGTCCACCGATACTCAGGCACATTTCTTTCTAAACAGTACTTTGGGACTTTTTCTTACAGAACCAATTACTGAAGTAGAACAAGGTTTCATTTCTGTCAAGGCACAGGACCAATCATATTAAGACATTCACCCAAGGGTAAATTTGTTACTAACAGTGAAGAAGCAATATTCAATATTGACATGAAGGGTCCAGGCAGTGCCTACCTGTGCTGACTTTGCCTCATGCCAATAGAATAGCAACACAAGCCTTACAATATTCTTAGCTGAGCCAAGCGCTTCTTCCATTACAGAATCAAACAGGCGTCCCTTCAAGCAAATGGGATTGAGTTCAGTTAAAATTCACTTTTCAGGAAACGTGTATCATTTGCACCTCTGATCATTTCACCCACTTATTAATGAGGCACAAGCACAGTGGTTGCACTATGAGAGTTCACTACAGAAGGTCTGAACAGTATAATAGGTATTTCATGAGCGTCCTTCGGAAAATACTTTTAAACTCAGGAAAAGTTATTTCATGCAGCAAAAAAAAAAATGATGGGTACATTCAGTGAACTTACTGATATATATATATATATATATATATATATATATATATAACACCTTCAACCTTCAGTTAGATATTTTTGCAATTTGCTTTTAAAAAAATTTTTATTGACAATTTCCGTAAATGGACAAAATGCATTTTGACTACAATCCCCTCCTGTCAGTTTGATTCTTTAAGATTTAAAACATAAAGCACTCTCTATTAGAAACTGCTTGGAGTGGGGGGTGGCAAACAGAAGTTCTGAATCACTGGAATTTTTGTTCTATTTCCTGCTAGCACACTGATAGTGGCATCATTCAAAATAGTCATTCCACACGTTTTGTAAAAAGATACAGAACCCTTAAACTAGCTGGCTACAAACTTGATGCATAGCTCATGAATCTGCCAATTCTTCCCATGGTTTCTAATTAAAGTGGTCAGCTACAGCATTCAATAAATCGAAAGGCTTTAAAATTTTTAAATTTCAAATTGCCAACTTTAAAAATCAACTGAATCCACTGTTGTAAGAGTTTAAAGGTATTTTTGAAAAGGTGTCAAAATGTTGCTCCTTATCCCAACAGTGTAAGCAGTCACTGAAAACTGAAAGCAAAAACTCGATTCCGTGCCCACCAAAACTCTGGGCCAAGTCTCCAAGTACATAGTGAGCGACATCTTGAGTATGCTAAGACAGAAACCAGTTCCTCATATGAAACGTGGACCAACCTGACTCTAAAAATTGGCGCTTTACAAACTTACCTAAACCTGAGAAAAATGGATGCAAAGTTATGTCTTGCTGTTGCCTTGCACACGACCTTAGAGTTCAGGAACTTTCCAATGAATCAAACCACCCGAGATCCTCCTATGCTTTGGGGTCCTGAGTTCCATGAAGCACCAAGAAAGCCCTGCGAAGCTGCAAATTCCCTCCACTCTCCTAGAACCCCCTCTTATCAGAAACATTTAAAGAATTTCTCCACCACAATTAAGCTGGACTTGAATGGAGACCTAGCATCTAAAATAGACTATATATGGCATGAAACACGGCCAAACACGTAAACACAAACCCACACGCGGTCTCTGACCCTTGGATACAGACTGCGCTAACTCTCCCCTACAGCATCCGCAGCGGCCAGATCCACCTGTCACCTGTCAGCACCGCCGCAGACCCTCCCTTTGCGCAGACGACGGGTTTCCACCACAACCGTAGGTTTCCGGTGAACCGTCAAAGGAAAAAAAAAATCAGAATAATCCGGTGAGACTCTAAGGGGTGCTACCTATTCACTGTGCGGGGGTGGGGTGAGGGGAGACGCGCCCCGTTTCGAAGAAAAGTTGCAGAAGAGCAAATTCTCAAAAAGGGGAGCGATGTTCAAACTTCCCTGTATGTCTGTCTGTCTAGTCTGTCTGCCTGCCTGTCTGTCCCCCTTCCCCAAACACCTCGACCTCCTAAAGTCATCTTGATCTAGACTTGGGACCCCCCCCCCACTCTTCCAGCTCCGGTCTGGGGGCGGGTCGGGGGCCAGGGCCCTCCCCTCCCCCGACGCCCCGGAGCCCGGGCCCGGCCCGATCGATGCTCTCCCCACCCCCACCCCCTCCTCTCCTCTCCGGAGCCCCCGGGGGGCCGCAGCGGGAAGGACCCGGGCGGAGGGAGGGAGGGAGGCGCGGACGTCCCCACCGAGGGGAACGGGGGGAAAGGCGGGGTGTGGGGGAGAAGGAGCCGCGGGGCTGGGGATCCCGCCGAGGCCCGGCGGCGCTGTCCGCTTACCCTTCGCCGCCGCTTCCCCCTCCTCCTCCTCGGCCGTCGCCGCCTCTCCCACTTGGGCAGCCGTCTCCACCGTCTCCGCCGCCGCCGCCAGCGCCGATTCCGCCCGGCAGGGGGGACAGCTCAGCCCTCCCTCCCCGCTCAGCCCCCTCCGATCGGCCGCCGCCGCCTCCCTCCCTCCGGCCGCCGCCGCCGCTGCCGCTCGTGGCTGAGGGGGAGGGGAAGGGGGTCGGCCCGGGGCGTCCCCGCCGGCTCGGCGCTCCTCCGCTGCTCGGGCTCCGGTTCCCCGGAGGGAGCTTCCCCGGCCGTCCTCTGCCCCCCCTGGCGCTCGCCTGCCCTCCCCCCACCCCCCCACGCTCGCTCCGCTCTCGCCGCCGCTCCGCCAGCCCCGTCCCGAATCAAAATACTGTCACGCAATATGGCGGCGCGGCGGCCGCCAAACATCGCGAGATCTGCGGCGGCGGCGGCCGAGGCGGCGGCCGGGACGAGAGCTCGGCCCCAGAGCCGGGCGGCGGCGGGGGTGGCGGCCGGGGGGGGGGATGCCGTCGCTCGCCGTCTCCCCGCGCCCCGCTCTGGGACGCTGGGGTGACCCCGGCGGTGGCGGGGGTCCTTCTGACTTGGGGGGGGGGGACCCGCGTCCGCGACGGAAGCGGGCGGCGGGCCCTGCGGGACGCGGCGGGACCCCCGAGCAGGTGGGTTCGCGGCGGGCGGAGGCCGGCGAGCGTGACACACCCCCTCGGAGCGGGGCCGCTGCCCGGGCCGTCGGTAACCCCCCCGGATCCGTGCGGGACACCCGCTGCAGCCCCGCGCCGTGCGGGGCTCCGAGCTCCCTTCGCGGGAGGAGGGTTGGAACCTGCGCCCGGCGAGCTGTTTCTGGAACCATCGATGGATGGGTGGGGGGCATCTGAGGATCTCAATCCTGCCAGGCTTTTGCTGTTTGCATTTTCTTTTCGTTGCACGTTCCTAGAAGTCCTGGAAGCGGAGCCAGGGACACTTGAGCTTGGAGGGGCCGCGGGGAAAAGCGGGGAAAGGCTTCAAGGTTCGATCTGCTTCAAGAAATATGTGCTTGATTTTCCCGCAGGGAGGAGGCGGGGGGCGAAAGTTGGACGCTTAGATTTTTCTCACAATGTAAAATAAAAATTCTGGCGCGATCACGTATCCAAACATAAATAAATAAATAACGGCGGCATTTATTTTTCTGTCCCTGTCCAAAGTGTCCATATCGCTGCCAGTTTCTTCCTTGAAGCAATTCTTACTCCCCAGAAAGATCTCAGAGGACCATTTTAATTCTTGCTTCCATTATAAGCTCCATAGGTACAGTGAGGGTGGAGTGTGTTTATATTTGTTTTTTTTTTAAACATCTTTTAACATTTAAGAAGTGCAGCTTTCCTACAGTTGGGTACTTTCCCCATTTCCTTTTCTCTTGTTCATCTTTTTTTAAAATTCCTGCAATACTGGGATATGTAGCACCAATTTAAAACCTTTGCAACTTTGTAAGTTAGAAACGTTAATGATTTCACAGTATCAGCAAATCAAGTTTTTCTTTCCATTGATATCATTAAGAAATTGGGATTTAAGGAATGGAGTGATACCATTTTAATTTGATTCACGGTAATAAGTCATTGACTCATAATTGTTTACAGCAGTTTTCCTAGGAATTATTTCCATCGTGATTATATCGATGCGATAATTTTAGGTAAATAGAATAAATTATTTAGTTCACTTCTCACACTCCAGCACAAAGCCAACATACACTTTTGGGGATGAGAGGATTAGATACTGTAAGTAAATATTTTCTGTTAGAAACTTGTTTTATGAATGTACATAACCACATTTTAGTAGAAATATAATACTTTATAATTTTAAATATAGCAGGTCCAGTCTAAGAATTAGAGGTCAAGAAGATATGTATACTAATAATACGTGTTTGCACCAACTTGAAGGAGCTTGAATCAAGATTTAGTCATGAGGAAACTCATACCAACCCAAGTAGAAGAAAATTCTACAAAGGAACTATCTCTCTCTCTCTCTCTCTCTCATATATATATATATATATATATATATATATATATATATATATATATATAAAATACTGCCACAAAAAAGGCTGAAGATTAAAGGGAACTAAAGGGACATGATATCTTAAATGCATATTGGGATCATGATGCAATTGGATGTAGACTATAGTATATATGAATATTGTATAATTGTCAACCCTTTCTGACCATGTTCTGGGTGATAATATTCCTGTTCATAAGGAAACATTTTAACAGGTAAAAGTGCAAGATTATTTATGAGGGGAGAGAGGGAGACAGAGAGTGCATATGGGTGTGCCAAAGAGTTTTCTCATAAATTGTTTAGAAAAATAAACATGGATATTACATGTATCCTGTGTGTGTATTGTGTGTGTGTGTGTGTGTGTGTGTGTACATTCACATCTGCCATATATACATAGAAAGAGAGAGATTGATAAATTTTAAAACTTGGCCAGGGACTGTGGAGATGGGTCAGTAGTTACAGGAGCTTGCCTGCAAAGCTTGCTGGCCTAGGTTCAGTCACCCAGGACCCACGTAAAGCCAGATGCAAAAAGTGGTGCATGGGTCTGGAGTTCCATCTGTAAAGGCAAGAGGCCCTGGCACACCCATGTGTTTCTCTCTCTCTCTCTCTCTCTCTCTCTCTCTCTCTCTCTCTCTCTCTCCATTTCCCTTTTTCTCTCCCCTCATAAATAATTATTTTTAAAATAACTTGGTTATTTGGGGAGACTTTAAAATTTTAATTTGGTGAATCCAGACATTTCTGTATGATAATTGGTAATTTTGAAATATTTGGAAAATAAATACTTTTAAAAAAACAGAGCTTGGCTGAAGATGCACTGCTTGGTAGTAGAGCCCTTGCCTGGCCCTTGGGCTTGGTCCTCAGCACAGCAATAGAAAAGAAAAATAAGTAAATAAGAAAGAACTTTAAACTGCTAGGAGTTCCCTTATCTCACCAGCAGAAGGAATATTGTGAACTAGGGACAGATGACAGATCCTCTTATGGGATGAGTCATTTGTTCCTGACTTAACTGATTGGAACCTTGGTCATCAGGATAGTTCTTTTTTATTTAATCTACTTTGATTTGGAACACGAAGAGCTGGAAAGTCTTTATGGATTTGGCAAATGTGATTTCCATGTTGACTGATTTAGTGAATGCTCATTGTCTACTATCTGTAAGGCCATGGAGAATCCAGGAGAAGAGACTGCCTTCTGGGAAGCTCTCTGTAGTGGTCATAGGAGGTGTGAGTGCGTGAAATTCATACTCCCCATTCAAGAGCCTTTTAGGTTGGTACTGTACTTTCTCATCCAGTAACCATTAATTACCTGTGATTACTTAAATTTAAACAAAACTAAAATTCATATCCTCAGTTGTACCACACGCATTTCAAGTGTACGACAGGCCGTGGGTTCCATCTTCATAGAAAATGCTACTGGACAGTGCTGGTAGGAGAGATTACACTATATAAATAGCATCAGTGCAAGGTAGATGGTGATCATCACTATAGAAGCCTAGGAGAGGAGAGGTTACTTTGCAGGGCGTGGAAGTCGGAGACATAGGACACGTTTCAAGAGGAAAATTTCATGAAGACAGGTGGAGGTGAAGCAAGACTGTTCTAGGCAGAGACGACATGAACCAAGCAGGAAAGATATGCGTGAGGAATGCGCTCTGCATTCTGCGTGTCTTGAGTGCAAGAGATGTATAGGAGGGTGGTGATGCATAAAACCCAAATGCTAAGTCGAGTCTAGTCTCCAAGGCTGTGGATAAGACATGATTCAATAGCTCTTAAGGAAGAATACTGTCAGGCTGGGTTAAGCATTTGCCTTGCAAGCATGAAGATCTGAGTTCTACCCCCAGTACCCACATAGACTTTCAGGCAAGGCGGTGCACATCTGTAATCTAGGTACTGAGGGGGTAGAGACAGGAGGATGTGTGGGGCTCCCTGGTTAGACTAGTGTAACTGGTGGCCAATAAGAGACCTTATCTCAAAAAGAGGTGGATGGTATTCCTTAAGATAACATCTGAGGTTGTCCTCTGGCCTCCATATGCACACAAGCATGCAGACATCTACACAAACATGCACCAACGCACAGACGAACATATATGCCACACACAGACACACATGCAAAAACCCTATCAAATTTAGGAAACTGAAGAGGAATGCATAACATACTTTTTTTTTAAATAAAGGATACTCTCTTTGTAGGTATATGAAGTGGATTAGGTGTGAAACCATAAAGATCAGTTAGCATTGCAATACCCCAAATGAGAGACACTGAGGAGCGTGTGTGTGTGTGTGTGTGTGTGTCTGTGTGTGTGTGTGTGTGTCTGTGTGTGTTTGTGTGTTTCCACACACATGCGGTTTATGCATGTATATGTGGAGGCCAGAGGTGTCTTCCTCTTCTGCCCTTCCTGTTCTTCTGTCATAGTTCTTTTAGACAGGGTCTCTCACTGAATCTACCTCCATGTTTTAGACTGGCTGACCAGTGCTCTCCAGTGATCTTCCTGACTGTCCCTGTTAGCACTGGGGTTCCAGGCATGTGTGGCTATGCCTGGCTTTTTACATGGGTGCTAGGGATCAAAACCCAACCCCAAAATTTCTTTACTAGCAGGGCATAGTGATAGCACCTGCTTGTTATCCCTGCCCTTGGAAGTACAAGCAGGAAGATCA
The DNA here is from genome assembly GCA_004024765.1 of Zapus hudsonius. Lineage (NCBI taxonomy): Eukaryota > Metazoa > Chordata > Mammalia > Rodentia > Dipodidae > Zapus > Zapus hudsonius. Next base: position 17,934 of record PVHP010001996.1, on the reverse strand, counting down.
GGAGTTCAAGGTCATCCTTGGCTACATAGTGAATTAGATGATAGCCTGGGCTACCTGAAATTCTGTCTCAAAAAATCAGTCAAGTTGGTAAGATGGCTCAGTGGGTAAAGTGCTTGCTGTATAAGCATGAGGACCTGAGTTTGAATCCCCAGCACCCATGTAAATGCTGGGCATGGCAGCATGCGCTTGCATTCCTGGCCCTGAGGAAACAGAGACAGAAGAATCTCTGGGATAACTAGGGATACACAGCAAGAGAAGCAACCCCCCCCCACTGCTCCCAGCAAATTGGTTTTCTTTCCCATGTACTATGGCATAGTTGAATCACATGCCTATTCTTGAACAGTCTCTGGCCCACGTGGTGGAAAGAGTATTGAGGAGTTGATGATTAAGAAGTTAAGAATCAAAGATGACTGAAGATTTGAACTAACTTATTCTGGAAGATAGAAAGAAGAGCAAGTGTGAGAGGAAAGGTGATGATTTTTGTAATAGTTCTAGGTTTGAGATGTCTGATGCCAAGCTGAAGATAGGGGGGTAAGGAGGGAAAGGGGATGAAATGGTGAGTGTTGAACATCCAAGAGAAGCACAAGGGAATCAAATTGAAGGCAAAAACAGAATGCTTGACTCTTAGGAGATGTGCTGCTTTGAATGCGTGTCCCCCATGGCCTCATGTGTTTGTGATGAAGCCTCATACTCAATCCCTTGCTGGTGCAGCCTTTGGGAGACAGAGGCTTGCCTGAAGAGGTTTATAAGTGAGCCCTACTAGGTCCTAACCTGGCTGGCTCAGTCTTGCTGCTACCTATCAGGTGCTGTGGCAAGATGTGATGTCCAGTCTCTGCTCTGTCAGGCTTTCCCTGTCATGCTAAAACTTTCCCTTTCCTCCCATCAGCTTTTCATCTGGCGTTTTGGCCCAGCAACAAGAAGGTAACTGCTACAGAAGAGATATGTTCTGAAACAAAACATAAGAGAGGAAGAAAAACGTTTTGAACAATGTGTCTGTGGTAGTTTTGAGTAAATGTCCCCCAGTAGAATTTATTATAATTGTGTTTATCAAATTGTTAATTGTCTTCAGGCTTCTGGCTGGAGGAAGTGTCACTTTGGCCTACCCTCCTGGGGACTGGCCCTTTCTAAATTGGATGCAAAAATACTAGAGATAGATATGCAGAAGAAAAGCCGAACCCCAGTCTGGCAGTTCTGCATTTTTTTTTTTGTGAATTACAGTGTTACAGTGTGCTTGCTTGCTTCTGGAGGTGCTCTCTCTGTCTCTGCTTGGATCTGTGAAAGGGGGGGGCAGCCTTTCCTTAACTTCCCCTGGATCTGTTAGTTTCAATAAATGCTTTCCTCCCCAAATTGTGCCTGGTTTGGAGATTCATCCCAGCGACATGTGGCTGACTACGACAGTGTCTACATGTATGTGGATACACGACATATGAAAACTGCTTGTAAGATTCATATGGATGTACAAAGACCCAGAATAACAATGATGATTTTGAGGAACAAAGTTGGAAGACTTGTACTCCCAAATTCCAAAAATCATTATAAGGCTCAGTAATTGAGACAGTGTGGTATTGGCAGAAAGATAGCTGAATATACCAAAAGACCATAATAGAGAATCCAGAAATAGAACTTGAGAACTTGATTTACGACAAATTCACTGGTGCAGTTCAGTAAGGAATGGATAATATTTTGAACAAGTGGTGCTGGAGCTATTGGCTACTCATTTGGAAATAAAAGGATATCTGACTCCTTCCCTCACTCCATATGCAGTAATTAACTCAAGATGGACCCTAAACTTAAATGGTAAAAAACTAAGCTCCTATTTATCAAAAGTTATATCAAAAGAGTGGGTAGGAGGGCTGGAGAAATGGCTCAGCGGTTAAGGCATTCACCTCCAGTGCCTAAGTCTCCTGGTTCAATTCCCCAGGACCCACATATGCCAGACCCACAAGGTGGTGGCCCTGGTGCGCTCTCTCTCTCTCTCTCTCTCTCTCTCTCTCTGTCTGTATCTCTCTGATTGAAAATGAATAAATAAAATATTAAAAAAAAGAGTGGGTAGAAAAGATAATATTTCTCAATATGTGTACCTGATAATGGACTCATGTAGAGATTAGGTTTAAAAGGTCTATAAATCAGTAGTAAAAAGTAAACAACTAAAATTTGAAAATTAGAAAATCCATTATTGTTAGTTTTGTCGTGTGTGTACATGTGTGGTGTGTGGATGTACAGGAGGATGCACACGTGTATGTGTGTGTGCATACATGTGGAGGCCTGAGGTCAATGCTGAGGGTCTTACCCAATCCCTCTCCACCTTATTATTTTTTATTAAGTAGAAACTTTGTATGGAAACATCATGCGTCGGTACCACCATTTTCCTCCTTCCAGGGCCCCATTCCACAGAGGGCCTTCCTCAGTGGGATTGCTGGTATTCACCATCAGATTTTTATGAGTTGTGTGTGTATCCACCTTATTTTTGAGACAGGATCACTCACTGAACCTGGAGCTTACTGATTTGTCTAAACTAACTAAAACCATTCCGTCTCCCCAGTGCTGGTATTATAGGTGTGTGCCACCATGCCTGGCATTTACAGGTACTGGGGAATCTGAGTTTAGGTCCTCATACTTGCATGGTCAGTACTCCAGACCAAGCCACACCCCTGACCCAGAGCTTTTTTTTTTTTTTTGAAACAGGGTATCATCTAGCCTAAATTGGTCTCAAACTCACCGTGGAGGCAAGGCTGGCTTTGAACTCCTAACCCTCCTGTCTCTACCTATCAAGAGTTGTGATTAAAAGTGTGCACCATGCTTGGCTGGGAAATATTCTTGCAGAAGTACTCTACAGAGATGATTTCTAAATGGCCAATGAGTACAGGAGGAAATGTTCGATTATGAGGAAATATACATTGTAACAGAAAAGACATCAGTTTGTACCCAGCAGAATCGCTGAAGTTAAATGACTGGTAGGAACATGTACTGACAAGGAAATATGGAAATATGTAGAACCATCTGCCTTCTGGGATGGAAGAGTAAATGGTCCCACCACTTCGGAAATTTTAGCTAGTATCTATTGAAGCCAAATATATGTTTACTCTGGGTCCCAACTGTGATCGTTAATTTATGTTCCAACTTGACTGAGCTATCATGCCAGTTGTTAATGATTGTTTCTGCAAGGGTGTCTTAAGGTTGGCTTAACATTTAAAATGGGTGAAATCTGAACAAAACAGATTGCTTTCTATAATGTGAATGGGTCTTATTGGATCAGTTGAAGGCCTGAATGGAACAGAAAGAGTAATCCTCATCTAAGTAGGCAGAATTCTCCAGCAGCTCGCTTTTGATCTTGAATTGGAGCATTGGGTCTACTGGAATGGCACATCACCTTTCTCTGCATCTCTTTTCTCAGTCCACTCAGCAGGTTTTGGAATGACTAGTGTTCATGATCATGTGAATGAATTCCTATTCTATTGTGTATTACTTAATTTTTTATTTATAAGGAGAGAGAGAGAGAGAGAGAGAGAGAGAGAGAGAATGAATGGGCATGCCAGGGCCTCTAGTCACTGCAAACAAACTCCAAATACATGTGTCACTTTGTGCATCTGGCTTTACATGGGTACTGGGCAATTGAACCCTGGGTTGTTAGACTTTGCAGGCAAGCACCTTAACCGCTGAGCCATCTCTCCAGCCCTCATGGGTTATTTTAATGTATATAATATTGGTTCTGTTTCTCCAGAGCCCTCTAATATGTCTGAGTATATGTGACTCTGGGGCAATAAGAGCATATGTCCATGAAGTGACAGTCTCACAGTGGCTCTCATTATTTGCACAATATTGGGTTCATCAACACATCATCATGGGTGATGGAGGAGCCCCCAAAATTGTCATAGAAGAGAAGAGGAACTAGTTGGAAAGAAGAGAGGCTTCAGTGAGAGGGGGACAAAAGACAATAGGAGGGGATTATGATCAAAATATAGTACATGTATAAAAACTATCAATAAAAATTTTAAAAAGAGCCAGGTGTGGTGATGCACACCTTTAATCCCAGCACTCAGGAGGCAGAGGTAGGAGGATCACTGTGAGTTTGAGGCCATCCTAGGTTTAAAGAGCAATTTCCAGGTCAATCTGGGCTAGAGACCCTAGGTTGAAAAAAAACAAAAAAAGGTTAGAGAGAAAATGTGCCCATCAAAAATATGCACAAGAAAGCCGGGCGTGGTGGTGCACGCTTTTAATCCCAGCACTCGGGAGGCAGAGGTAGGAGGATTGCCATGAGTTGGAGGCCAGCCTGAGACTACAGAGTGAATTCCAGGTCAGCCTGGACCAGAGCGAGACCCTACCTTGAAAAACCAAAAAAAAAAATGTACTAGAATATTTATAACGTTTATTCTTACTATCCAGAAATCAAATGTTCATAGGAGCCTTCTTAATAGTCCCAAATTTGCAATGACCCAGGCATAAGGGAAGGATAAACAAACTGTTGTATACTCAATAGAATACTGCGTAGGAATCAAAAAGAATAAACTAACCCTTTTATTAATGATAGATTTTTTTTCAAAATGATTGTCAAGAAAACTCAAGGGAATAGGAGAGAATTGTTTCATCAATCCATAGTGATAGGGAAACTGGATATTCATCTGAAAGAGAATGAATTTGAACCTCTACCTCATAGTACATACAAAAATTAACTCAAAATTTACCATAGACCTAAATGTAAGTGTTAAGTATATAAAATTCTTATAAGTATAGGAATGAATCTTTGTTACTTGGATTATACAATGATTTCTTAGATATTACATCAAAAGCACAAGCTAAAAAAATAGATGGACTCATTGAAATTTAATTTCTTTACAAGGGACTGAGGAGATGGCTCCTTAATTCAAGGTGTTTGCTCATAAGCCTTCCTGGGTTTGATTCCCCAGTAACCATGTGAAGCCAGATTTACAAAGTGGAATTATGTGTCTGGAGTTCATTTGCAGTGGCAAGAGTTCTTGGTGGGCTGTTCTCTCCCTCATGCTCTCTGTTTCAAATAGATAAATTTAAAAATTTTACGTACAGGACCAAGATGAAAAAAAGCATAGAACCACAAAAAGTCTGAACAAATGTCTAGGGCAGCATTATTCATAAAATCAAAGTACTAGAAACAACTCAAATGCTCATCAACTGAGGAACTAATGAAAAATGTAGCTTATCCCCTGATGGACTATTATTTGATACTCAAGAGATACGAAGTACTGGCATCCTCCACCATAGATGGACCTCAACAACACATTTTGCCAACTAAAAGGAGTTAGTCATATTGAATGATTTCATATACATACATTACCCAGAATGGGCAAATCCATAGAGACAAAAACTAGATTTGTGGTGGTTAGGAGCTGGAGGAAAAGGGCAATCTGCTGTAACTGCTAATTAGTATGCTCTTTCTTAATAGAGGGATGAAAATGTCCTAAAATTATATGTTGCTGATGGCTTTACAACTCAGTGCTATATTAAAAACCGCTGAATTTTAAACTTTTAAAGGGTGATTTTTATGGTATATGAATTACATCTTAAACTGTTCCATATTAAAAAGAATGAACTACTAATACACTCAGCAAAATAGAGAGATCATTTAAACATTGTAGAGGAGGTACAGAAAAACGGGATGCATAAGAGCACAGGGTACTGAAGCTCAGAAACTGACAAAATGGTTTATAAATCAGACCAGTGGTCATCTCAGTGGGGAAGAGGATGAGGAGTGTGGGTTGGGAGGTGTGGTAGCTTGAATAATGTCCCCCAATAGAATTTAATATAATTGTGTTTATTAAATTATTAATTGTCTCCAGGCTTCTGGTTGGCGGAAGTGTCACTTTGGCCTAGCCTCCTGAGAACTGGCCCTTTCTAAATTGGTTGCAAAATACTAGAGATAGATATGCAAAAGAAAAGCCAGAACCCAGTCTGGCAGTTCTGCATTTTGTGAATCACAGTGTCGCAGTGTGCTTGCTTGCTTGCTTCTGGAGGTGCTGCTTCTCTCTCTGCTTGCTTCTGAAAAAGGGGGCCAGCCTTTCCTTAACTTCCCCTGGATCTGATAGTTTCAATAAATACCTTCCTCCCCAAAATTGTGCCTGGTTAGGAGATTCATCCCAGCGGTGTGTTACTGACTATGACAGGAGGGGTCAATAAGGAACCAATTGGGGTATCAGAAATGTTCTCCATCTTGGTCTGATCAGATTTTTACACATGAGTTATTTCTACATATATTGTACAAAAGTTTATTGAGTTATAGACTTCAAGGCAACTGTGATTTAGCTGAAGTTATTTTGTATTTCAGTAAGAATGAGGATGGATGGTATGGTAATTTATACTATCAGCTTGATGGGACCTAGAATCACCTGTGAGGGTTTATCTAGATGAGGTTAGCCTCTGGGCATGAATGCCAGGGATTGTCTTGATTAAGTCAAGTGGGAAGACCCATCTTAACTGTTGGTGTCACCATTCCATGGCTGGGGTCCTGGACTGTATGAACAGGAAAGTTCTAGATGAGACTGGCATTCATCACTCTGCTTCCTCACTGTGGACTGAATGTGACCAGCTGCCTCAAGTTCCTGCTGCCATGCCTTTTCTACTATGATGGACTGGAACCTAGAACTGTAAGAAAGAAGTCCTTAAACTGATGTTTGGAAAAACTTTTTATTAATAGTGCCCATAATTATAGACAATAAACCATTATGATTCCCTCTCCACACTCCTTCATATCTCTTCTCCATCTCAGTTTGTCTCTGCTTTGTTTTGGTGTCATCATCTTTTCCTTCCATTTTGTGTAGGTATAATCAGGCACTGCAAAGTCATGAATATCAAGGCCATTTTGAATCTGGGAGTTTTCTTTCTGCCACTTCTTCCACAATAGACCTTGAGCCTTGGAAGTGTGATAGAGATGTCCCAGTGCTGGGGCTGGAGAGATGGCTCAGCGGTTAAGGCACTTGCATCCAGTGCCTAAGGTTCAATTCCCCAGGACCCACATATGCCAGACCCACAGGTGGTGGCCCTGGTGTGCTCTCTCCCTCTCTATCTGTATCTCTATCTCTATCTCTGCTTGAAAATGAATAAATAAAACATTTTTTTAAAAAAAGAGATGTCCCAGTGCTGAACACTCCACTGTCATTTCTTCTCAGCACTATGGTGTCTTTTGATTTATCCCAGTGGTCACTGATTTTTGGGGGGTCAGGTATTTGTTCCAGCAATGAGAAGATAACTAATACAGATAGCAACACAACAACATCTCCAGATAATAACAATGTCTAAGCTTGGAGAAAGGAAGACAGTAAAGAACTTGTGGTGGCCTTTATCCTTTCAAGTATGTGTAAACAAGGTCTTTTTCTTAGTATTAGGAAGGAGATTAAATTTTATGGAAGAGAGGCTGGGGAAATACCTCAATTGGGGAAGTGTTTGCCTTGTAACCAGGAGGACCTGAGTTCAACCCACAGGATCCATATGAAAAAACCAAGTGTGGCGGTGCCCAGCTGGAGAGACAGAGTGGGGTATCTGAAGCTCACTGACCAGCCAGTATAGCTTACTTGGTGACTTCCAAGCCAGTGAGAGACCCTGTCTCCAAAAAGGTAGAGAGTGACTGAGGACTGACACCTGACATTGTTCTCTAACCTTCACGTGCATGTGCAACTGCACATACGTGTGTATCCCCTCCACAAAGAATTATGGAATGGATTTAGTAGGCTAATGTGGGAGATAACACAGGAGAAGGGAGCAATGTGAACTACACTCAAGGTTTAAAAATATATTTTTTTATTTACCAACACATGAATTGTCCATATAAAGTTTCTACTTAATAAACATATTTTTTATTTATTTGAGAGAAAGAGGGGGGATGGAGAGAATGGATAGGCACACAGGGCCTCTCGCCACTGCAAATGAACTCCAGATGCATGTGCTACTTTGTACATTTGGCTTTACATGGGTATTGGGGATTTGATCCTGGGCCATCAGGCTTTGCAAACAAGTGCCTTTAGCTAATGAGCCACCTCATCAGAGATTCAAGTTTTATATACACGGGAATATAAATGGATTCACACTTCATCGTTTCTCCAGGCAGAGAAAGAAGAGAGAGGAAGAGAGGAGAACACAGAACCAGTTCTTTTTAGATAAAGGTGAGCGATCCTGGGTAAGAATATGCCAGTAAGCAGGGAAAGTCACTGGCAAGAGACATGTCCATGGTAGGTGTTTCTCTTTCATTTCTCACATCAGGCAAATGAAATTGAGTAAAGGGATCAAAGATTGTGATTTTTAAAAAGTTTTGTTGTTGTAGGGTGTACTGATACATACCTGTAATTCTAGCATTAAGGAGCCTGAGGCTTTACTAGGAGGTTTGAGGCCAGCCAGCCTGGGCTACATAGGTAGACTTGTTTAAACTTTTTAAAGAAATGTTTTGGCATTGCTGGAGATCAACCCAAAGGATCTTGAGCTGGCTATGAAAGTGCTCTCCCAGCCCAAGACTATGATTTTGATCTGAATAATGGAGGATTGTTATTCCATCAATAGAAACAGTGAGGTAAGATGGAGAAATAGCTCTTTTGATAGCAATGACAAATGACATTTCTCCTGCTGAACAATGACTATGGTTTTCCTTAGAATCTTCTGTCATTCAGATGTATAAGGGTTGTTGAACTGTGGAGAAAATAGTTACTAACTGTGATGGTTAGGTTTTGTTGTCAACTTGATCTTTTTAATTATCTTGGGTGGGTCTCTGAGGATGTTTACATGAAGACAGACTGTCAGTAGGGGGAAGGATTAAGGAAGCTCAGGAGAGCTAGAAATTAATATCCCTTCCTGTGTGGGCAGTGCAGAAAGAACATTCTAGAGACTCAAGAAGCATTAAGTCTGGGAAAGGGTTGCAAAACTCCACCCTAAGGTTATATAAAAGGGAAGAAATTCTCTCCTTGGTCCCCCTGCCTGTTTGCTGCTGTATGAGTGGTGTTGGTAATGGGTTTCTCTCTCTGCTTGGACCTGTGAAAGGGGACCAGCCTCTTTCACCATTATGGAACAGAGATGGAGTTACATCTCAAATATATAAAATTTTGTTAAAACCATAAGGAGAGAATGGGGAGATGGCTCAGTGGATAAAGCACTTGCTGTATAAGTGTGAGTATCTGAATTCAAACCCTCATGTAAAAGCCAGGAGCTGTGACAGGCATCTGTATTCCCATTATGCCTACAGTGAGATGGTAGGCGGAGACAGGAGCATTTCCTGGAAGCTTTCTCCACCAGCCAGCCTGGCCAATGCAGCAGGAACTGAGAAACTGCCTCAAACAAGGTAGCTGACAACATCAACCCCAAAGTTATCCCCTCTCTAGCTCCATGGTGAATCCCAACAATTCCACTGAGGATTCTCAGTGGAGCGGGGCTATGGGAGTGTGAGGATTACAAGAGGTAAATGGGACCAACACATGATTTGTTCATAGAGTAAAGTTCATGATTAATATATATATATTGTCTATAATGAATTACATTATTTAGTGGGCAAACAATGAGTTGTTATCCCCAATTCTCCAATGCCCCCCTCCCCATCCCCAATCAGCTGGATGTCCTCCTCCGTGGGTCGTCTGGATCAGTCCTTGGGGCAGGGGACCATGGATAGCCTAGTATTCAGCCTAGTTCTCCTGGCCCAAGTGTGTTGTTACTGAGGGGTGCCATGCCTCTGGATAGTCTCCCCACCACGGCTCTCACAATCTTTCCGCCCCCTCTTCTGCTCAGTTCCCTGAGTCGTGGTGGGTGAGTATTATGGCTGCTTTAATGTTGTGAGCTTAGGGGTCTTTGTGTTGAAAATTGTTGGTTTCTGTCACCCTGGCTTATCCTGTGTTGATTGAATGGCTGTGGCTGTGGGTCCCTTGTTCATCCCGTCATTCTCTGCGAGGTTCCATATGGATCCTCCACGGTATGTGGTGGCTCATCTCTTGCCAGGATCTCAGCTATCTGCCTACAGTCGGATGGTAGGATTAGATGGGCCATAGCTCTCTCATTGTATCCTGAAAAATACAAACACAATCTCCATTGGAGAGTGAGATCAGTACAGGTTAATAAATAGACGTAATTCTGGATTACCTAGATTCTATTTTTAGTAGCCTCCCTGTCAGTCGCTCCCATATTGCGACTTATTGGTTTTTTGTGAGCCCAAGAGTACGTGATCCGGTGCCTATCGCCCTGAATCCCCAGTTCCAGTCAAGGGCTCCCCCTCACTAAGTGGAATATTTGGCCAAATCTAAAAGTTGTTGATTATCTCCCCTAGGCCCAGGTTACTCCATTGCATGAGTGCTCCTTTCTTGGTTCACTGTTCTCTCTCAGTAGGAGGTGTGGTCAGCCTACTCATGGCTGCAGACTTTGTGTCATGCCAGTGGTCTCAGTTTACTCTAGCTGTTGTTGATCAGCTTCCCATGGCAGCTTGCGCAGTGCCTTCCAGCACTGCACTAACTGCCACCTGGGGGCTGCTTACCATTCCAGACCTTGAAGGGTCTCTCGATGCTGATCGGTGGCATTCTGTGGTTTCTTCAGCAACAGGGTTTGGCCTCAGGCCTGGGGAGGGCACTCAGGAGCTTTGACAGAATTCTGTCTTGTTTTTGGAACCTCATGGGTCACTTTGGTCAACAGTTCAGTGAGGGAAGGAACTGGTGGCTGGGACTAGGGGTTGTCAGACTGATCAATTATTCACAGGCTTAGACTCTCTCCCCTACTACTCATGGTCCCTCTTGCCAGTCAATGCCCACTACTTGCTCAATAGGTTACAGTATGCTCATGAGGATTTTATGTTTTTGAACCTAATTTGGTTTAGCTTCATGTTTGATCCATCTCCCCCCCCATCCCTTGCTCCTCATTCATAACCTCTCACTTCTTTCTACTAGTCTGCATAGAGTTTATGGTTATCCTGGTTAAGGGCCGCATATGAGGGAGAATATGCGGCGTTCAATTCTCTGTTCTTTTGAGTGTTCGCTTAGTAAGATCTGCTTGAAGTCAGACCATTTTTTCCTAAATTTCGATATGTCATTTTTCCTTTCAGCTGAGTAAAATTCCATCATGTTAATATACCACAGTTTCGCTGTCCATTCCTCCATGGATGGGCATTTGGGTTGATTCCAATTCTTGGCTATTATGAATTGAGCTGCTATAAATATAGTTGTACAAATGTTTCTGCGACGAGATGTGACATCTTGTGGATAGATGCCTAGTAGAGGGATAGCTGGGTCCACTGGTAGTTCTATGTCCCTTCTGTTCAGGAGTCTCCACACTGCTTTCCATAGTGGTTGAACAAGTTTGCAATCCCACCAGTAGTGAATGAGGGTTCCTTTTTCCCCCGCATCCTCGCCAGCAACGATTGTTGTTGGTTTTCTTTATGATTGCCATTCTGACAGGGATAAGGTGGTATCTCATTGTTTTGATTTGCATTTCCCTGATGCTTAAGGATGCTGAGCACTTTCTCAGGTGTGAAAGGGCCATTTATGTTTCCTCCTCTGTGAATTCTCTGTTGAGATCAGTGCGCCATTTTGTGAGGGGGCAGTTTGGGTTTTTGTTATTAATTTTTTTTGAGTTCTCTGTAGGTTCTAGAAATTAGGCCTCTGTCTGAGTTGTAGCTGGCAAAAATCATCTCCCAGTTTGAAGGGGGTCTATTGACTCTGAGAATGGTGTTTTTGTCTGTACAGAAGTTTTTGAGCTTGATCAGGTCCCATTGGTTAAGTGACTGTTGCACTTCCTGGGCTACTGGAGATTTGCTCAGGAACTTATTCCCTACTCCTATCTCCTGTAGGGTTCCTCCTATTTTTTCTTCCAGGGTGTTTAGGGTTGTATGTTTAATATTGAGGTCTCTGATCCATTTGGAGTTGATCTTTGTGCATGGTGAAAGGAGTGGGTCTATTTTCATTTTTTTTACATGTGTTTATCCAATTCGTCCAGCACCATTTGTTGAAGATGCTATCTTTAGCCCAGCATACATTGTTGGCACCCTTGTCAAAGACTAAGTCACTGAAGTTACTTGCATTAAAGGCTGGCTCTTCAATTCTATTCCACTGGGCAGACTGTCTGTTTTTCTGCCAATACCATGCTGTTTTAGTTACTATGGCTTTGTAGTATGTTTTAAAGTCAGGTATGGTGATACCTCCTGTGTAATTTTTTTTTTGCTCAGAATAGTTTTGGCTATTTGAGGTCTCTTACCCTTCCAAATAAATTTTGAGATTATTTTTTCTATACCTGCGAAGGAGGTTGGGATTTTTATTGGCATTGCATTGAATCTGTAGATTGCTTTTGGCAGGATTGCCATTTTTACTATATTGATTCTCCCTATACATGAGCATGGAATGTCCTTCCATCTTGTCACATTCTCCTCTATTTCCCTCTTGAGTGTTTCAATATTTTCCTTATATAAGTCTTTCACTTCCTTGGTTACATGATTAATTTTTTTAAAAAGTTGTCCATGACCTCCCCATATGTGCAACATTTACACACCCACACTCACATACCTTTTTGGAAGAATAAGAAAAAAGAAAAAAATGTCATAGGCTAACAAGAAATGGGCAAAAGAGGTTAAAAATTAGAATTTTGAGTTTGAGAGATGGTTCAGTGGTTAAAGGTGCTTGCTTGCAAAGCCTAAGGACCTGGGTTTTATTCTCACATAAAGCCAGATGCACAAAGTGACACATATGTCTGGGGTTTGTAGTGGCAGAAGGCTCTGACATGCACACTCTGCCTCTTTCTCTTCATCTCTCTCTCAAGTACATAAAATATTTTAAAAAATCTCTTCTATAAAATTAGAATTAAATTTCTAATGGTTAATAAACAGAAAAATGAATTTAGCCTCAAGAGTCAGTATCTCTGAGACAACACCATTGATAATTGTTTATTTATTAATGGTGAAGATTTTAAAGAAAGGCAAACCTCAGTGTTGGCATGGGGGAGACACAGGCATTCTTACCTCCCAGGAGTAGGAGTATAATTGGTAATGCTTCCTGTAAGGAAGCTTAACAGCATGTATTGGAATTTTAAATATGCAAACTGTTTGGCATAGCAACTCCGCTCCCAGGAAGAAACAAGTGGACATATATTTGAAGATATAAGCCTCAAACATTGCTTATCAGAAAACAAAGAACATAACACATCATATTATTAGAGTTAAATGTGGTCCATTGATACAATAGAACATGGTACAGTGAAAATATGGATAATGTGAATCTGAAGACATTGATATAAAAAAGTGATGCAATGTTATACTAAGTAAAAGTTTAGGTAAATTTCACAATGGATGGTTAAAAAATTCTGATTTTCTTTAAGATGTGGCTGTATATCTGCATGGAGCTAAGTATAGAAAAAGTCAGAAAATACAGATAGCAGGCTGGACAGATGGCTCAGTGGTTAAGGCGTTTGCTGCAAAGCCTACCTGGGATTGATTCCTCAGTACCCAAGTGAAACCAGATGCACAAAGTGGGGCATGCATCTGGAGTTCATTTGTAGTGGCTAGAAGCTCTGGTGTACCCATTCTCTCTCTCCTTGGAAATAAATAAATTGAATGAATGAATGAATGAGTAAATGAATAAATAAAAATCAAAAAGAAGAAAACACAGATTCCAAAACATAACAGATTGTCTTCTCTGAATAGGGACATTTCGGAGGTGATCTTTGTTTTAGTTTAGTTTATTTATTTGGTGGGTATATGTGTTCGTGGTGTGTGTTCATGCATGTCTGTGTGTTCATATGTGTGTGGATACACACACAAGTGTGTGCATGTGAGTGAGCAGGTTGGAGGTTGATGTCAGCTGCCTTCCTCAATCAGTAGCTAACTTAGGCTCACACACTTGTCTAGACTAGCTAACCAGCAAGTTCCCGGGACCCTCTTATTCCTGCTTCTTCAGTATTGGGATAACAGTCAGGAGCTGCCAGGCTGGGCATTTTATGTGGGTATTGGAGATCTGAGTTCAGGTCCTCATGCTTGCCTGGCATGTGCTTTACAAACTGAGCCATTGCCCCTAAAATGTTTTATTTACACCTTTTGGGTGGCACTTTTCTCATTTTTTTAATTGATGAATGGATTTGCTTATGTGTCAATATACAAAATTAAATTATTCCAAGTTGTTTCATTTCCCTCTCCTACCCTCCAAATCCTTTGGGAAGGATCTTCCACTTAACCAAAACCGTGATAATTAAAATTTTCTTGTTAAGAACCTTAGGTTTTGCACATTCATATTTTTCCCCTGTCTGAAGTCAGTAGGGAAACCTCTGTAAATAATAAAATATTCTAAGAATTTGGAACAAAATGACAATCACAGAGTATTGACCTCATTTTCATGATGGTTGAAAGAGCTGAAGCCCGGGCAGGACAGCAGACAAGAAATTTGAGCAGTGCTGGCTTCTTTGAGGTGGGTTCCTGGGCAGGAGGTTGGGTGGGAGAGTGAAGGAGAACTGAGGAGCTTGCCATTGGCTTACTGTCCCAAGCCTCCTAAATTCCCATCCATACTAGGCGGTAGGGAGAGAGAGAATAGTTGCCCTTGTCCCTGTCACTCTCCTTCTCTCCTCCTTGGTCTCATTTGCCCTGGTATCTGGACACTAAATCCTCTTGGAACTATAACCACTATCACGCTAAGACACCAGAAGAGCCCTCCCAGTGCAATGCAGCTTTTTGTGGACTCAAAGGCCCAATGCTTATCATATTTTAGACAAATTTGTTTTGTGACTCACGATGCTGCTACCGGCCATGAACAGAAAACGACTACGCCTCAGATCTTAAAACCAGAGCATCAGGCAAGTTCTGGGGCTTACTGTGGGCTTACTGTAAAGAATCTATGAGTTCATACAGGTCCAAAGCATGCTCTGAAAACTAAATAGACAGAGGCAGAATTGCTGGCTGTGTTAGGGCCCGCATTTTAAAAACACTTAGATTAAAAAGTTCTTATTCCCAGAAAGTTTACAAACTACAAAATTCAGAAAATGAACTTTCTATGCTTCAGTGTGCTTGTGTGTACAATTTCCTCTTCCATGCCCACTGCTACTTTCTTGCCTTGGGAAAACCCAGCAGTATGTTTTCAATAAGACTATTTAGTCCAAAGTTTAAGGACCTGCTCTCCACATACTTCTTTCTCTTTATTTTTCTTAGAATATAATTTCCATGTCAATTTGAAAAACACAAAAAAACAAAAAAAATGGAAACAAACTTTGGTGTGGTACTTAGAGGTGGGGTTAAAGAGAAACATTGGATAATTTTTATGTTTCTAAACTTAATTATTGGTTTACTTGCTAGAAAAATTCACAAAATTTTTGAAGCATCTTTTTTTCACCAAATAAATGCTGAAATGTTTGCTATTGGAAAATGGAAAACCTTATGATTTCTGAAGAACTTTATAATATGTCTATGTGTCTGAACTGGAGGAAAAATGACATGTTATGGGAATACTTGTAGACTTCAGTTTCAGATGCTATAACATTTCTTTAAATAAAATTTAAAGGAACATCACTTCAGATTTATGAATAACTACTTTGTCTACGTGACGCTAAAAGTAAGAGTCAGCATTTCACTGAGGAGCTTTGTGTTCTACTGTTTTCTTTCTTTTTCTTCTTCAAATGACTTCTTTCCATTTGATTCTGTCAGTTTTTGGTTACTAACAGCTTGTCTATTAACAGCCAAGAGCAGGCAGCAGGTTTGAGATAAGGAAGTGATTAGGAGGTGCTTTTATCTATTTAATGGTTCCTGAGTCCCAACAGTCTTGTGAGATTGGATAGTGTCCTTAGAAACAGGAAATGTGTGCAAAGTGACAAACTAGAGCAGCATGTGAGTGTGAAGACCGTGGTGTGGGAGCAAAGCTGTTCCCTGGGATCAAGTAGTTTCTCTGGGATCAAGTCATTCTCTGGTATCAAGTAGTTCTCTGGGATCAAGTCGATCTTTGGGATCAAGTAGTTCCCTGAGATCAAGTCGTTCTCTGGAATCAAGTAGTTTCTCTGGGATCAAGAAATTCTCTGAGATCAAGAAGTTCTCTGGGATCAAGAAGTTTTTTTTGGGATCAAGTAGTTCTCTGGGATCAAGAATGTCTCTGGGATCATGTAGGCGAATTTGACAGCAGATTATATAAAGAATGGATGCTCCTTTTCCAACTCTACTTGACTTACACTAATAATCAAGATTTTAGAAAGTCATTGGAACTGGAAGACATTCTATTTTTTAAAAATGTTTTTATTTATTTGCAAGGAGAGGGGGGGGGGGAGAGGAGAGAGACAGAATGGGCGCACCAGGGCCTCTAGTGGCTGCAAAGGAATTCCAGATTCATTTGCCTTTTGTTCATCTGGCTTCATGTGGGTACTGGAGACTTGAACCTGGGCTGTCAGGCTTTGTAAGCAAGCACCTTTAATCACTGATCCAACCCCATGTATACTTTTTTCCAACACCCCCCAAATATAATAATATCCTGTCTTGTTTTATATGCTGTTATTTCTGATTTTCTGAGAAGCAGACACCAATAGTATTATATGTCCATGAATTTATTTCCTTAGGAAAATACCTATGAAAGAACATAGGAAGAGGCTGGAGGAGCCATCAGACCTTGATAGAAATCTGACTTCAAGTGAAGCAGAGAGGGCTGAGAGGTTGGGTGGCAGCATGCTGGACAGCCATGTCTTCAGGGGAAAGCTCCCAAAGGCCCTAGGGTAATTTCCCATCGGAAATTCCATCAGAGAATTTCTGGTCATTATTAGAGTCCCCATTCCCCAGGAAGAGGCCATGGTTACTCTGTTAAGCTCGTCACTGACCTTGTATAAACACAGCAATGGATTTTCAGAGAACTGTTACAGTCCCTTGGTCAATTATGTATTCTCTTGGAAGTTGGAAATATACTACCCTTCTCCACCTTTTATTACTATAAACATCATTACAAGATATAGAATGAACTGATGCAATTAGAATATTTGTGTCTATTGAAATTCATGCTTCAATATAATCCTCACTGTGGTGGTGTTAAGACATTGAGCTGATTCAAGACTGAGGGTTCTGCCTTCGTGCACAGGATGAATATCCTTAGAGAAGTGGCTTCAAAATGCCTTAGCTACCCATCTCTTCTGCTACCCACTCCTGCCTTTCTGTAATGTGAAGATGTACGAAGCACTTTGTGCATCTGGCTTTCTGTGGGTACTGGGGAATTGAGCTTGGGTTGTTAGGCTTTGCAGGCAAGCACTTTAACCACTGAGCCATTTTTCCACCCCTAGAGGAGAAGTTGTATCATGGTGGGGAAAGCATGGCATGCAGCAGACAGCCAGGAGAAGGGTCACCATATCACAGCAGCAGGACAGAAGTGGCCTAAGTACTAGGTTTGAACTTGTCCTACCCCAAAGCCCACCCCCAGCAACACACCTCCCTCTGCCAGCAAGGCTCCACCTCCCTAAGGTTTCACAACTTTCCCTAATAGCCACCAGCGGAGGATCAGTTATTCAAAACTCATGAATCTATGGGAGACATTTCATTCAAACCACCATATCTGGTTATGTGAATGAAGTCATCTCATCTGTGGTATGATCTGACAAGATTTTGAAAGATACAAATTTTTCTTTAATGCAACACATTAGGCTTATATTTAGGAAATGGTAATTTTGAAGGGGTTTACATGAATACTAATCTAGTAACTATGTGAAAAGACATACATATGTCCTTCTCCATCAAGGCTGAATGTACCTGAAACATCTGGTCTTTCATTCATTCAATTCAACATTCCAGTGGAAAATGTTATTGGAATGTGCAAAGACTCAAATAAGCCAAGACAGCTGCATCTGAGGCCAGTTTTATTTTGAAATCAGACAAGCCATGCAAATAAATAGCAACGGCATTCAGAAGAAATGGATTAATGACAGTTTACTGGAGATGAGTCAAAAAAGAAAAAAAATTCAATGGCCATTTCTAGCCTCTTAACTAGAATTAAAAGAGATGGATTATAAAGCATCCTGAAT